>VUQR01010449.1:40989-65567 GCA_015108515.1 Hemichromis elongatus | reverse complement strand
TACTCGTCTTTAACTTTTATATTTTTTAAGTTATTACACTTTTTTCAACAAAAATTTTACCATGTATTTTAATGGGAGGGTCACTCAGGGCTGGGATTGGATGGTCGATACAGCTGCCAGCCAATCCCAGCCCACGTGCTCTGGGATGTGGGCGGGGCTTAGCGCCGGAATTCCTTTGATGTTAAAATCATTCAGCTATGAGCATGGGATACAACAGCCAGCCAATCCCAGCCCACGTGCTCCGGGATGTGGGCGGGGCTTAGCGCCGGAATTCCTTTGATCTTAAAATCATTCAGCTGTGAGCATCCACGCTGCAGTTTCTTCAGAAAATGCATTCTCTAGTTGTTATTTCATATTCCGTACGTTTTTTGGCGCCTATCTTCGTCAACACCGTTCAACTTAGAAAAACCATTCAACCACCGTTAGATTCCTCTTCTTTTGGACATGACTGCTTCTACTTTTCTCATCTTTAACTTTTATATTTTTTAAGTTATTCCACTTTTTTCAACAAAAATTTTACCATGTATTTCAATGAGAGTCACTCGGGGCAGGGATTGGATGGTCGATACAGCTGCCAGCCAATCCCGGCCCACGTGCTCCGGGATGTGGGCGAAGCTTAGCGCCGGAATTCCTTTGATCTTAAAATCGTTCAGCTATGAGCATCCACGCTGCAGTATTGTATTTATACTGTATTTACTCATAAATAAATAAACAAGGCTCTGAGATGGAAAAGCATTAACTAAAAGTCTAGTAAACCAAATTAGATAAAGCCTCTAATGTGTGACTGGTGTGTGGTGTTACAGACTTGGTCGCTCAGAGAGGAGAAAAGCTGGAGCTGCTGATTGACAAGACAGAAAACCTGGTTGATGCAGTGAGTTTGACTGTTGGGCTCTGTTGCTTGTACTTATTTTTGATGCATGACATATGTCATTAAGTATATACTGTAACTGCAATTTATTAAACAACAAATATTGTTACTGATTACATTTTTCTTCCTCCTCCCCCTTCAGTCAGTCACATTTAAGACCACAAGCCGTAACCTTACACGAGCCATGTGCATGAAGAACCTCAAGCTGACTCTAGTTGTTGTGCTGGTTTGCCTTGTGAGTACAGACATTGAGATTTTACTGATTAAATCTAGTAGTGCTTTGGGCTTGTCTTCTCTGTGTGTTATTTAGTGCAGCATTTGTGAAGGAAGTGAACTCTGTGCTCCTTTTCAGGTGGTGATTTACATTATTGTCTCTGCTGCCTGTGGAGGTCTCAACTGGCCCACATGTGTCAAATAATGTGAGGAGGCAGGGACAGAAGAGAGGGAGATGAAGGAAAAGGGACAAAGGGGAGAAGTGCCTGTTTAACTCTGCTTGCCAGTAGAAAATACCACGTTCCTTGCTTTTTACTCCTTCGGCTTCAGGAGAGCTGGAAGACTATTTGCTTCTCCTCCTCCCACCTCATTTCTCACCCTGACTTTGAGAGTGCACATTTATATGCCTTCTGGACCTGGAGTCCCACCTCATACCCACACTAATGGACAGCAGCCACGTGGCCTAAAACTGATGTGGAACAATAGTCTTGTCTTATGTTAGTCTGGTGCATTCATCTTGTCTCATGCACTCAGTGGGCTGATGTATCAGTTACTATATGGTTCTGCACCACCTGCCTGTGTAATTAATCCATATAGATTTAACTACAAAGGTAGCAAAGTTTGAATTGTCAGTGTCCTGTTTTAATCTTGGATGCCAACAGAGAGATGTGGGTAGCATCTGTGTTAAATCCATCACAAGGGACTCACGGTGTACTGTATGGGCCCCTGTTGAACTTAAAACACATTGTTGACTAAACTGAATGCAGTATACAGATTTTCTGATATGTTTTATCACTTAGCACAGTTGTATCTTCTAAGGTTAATGTTGTGAAATACCCTGTATGATCATAAAAATAAATATTGTATATTTGATTGATTAAGAACGGTTGTTTTAAAGCAAGTGTGATTTCTGCCTGTGGAGTTAAGGCTTCCCTTCACCTTTTACCTCCCTCTAAGATGTTCAGTGTGCTCATGTTTTCTTTCTGTTAACAAAATGCACTTTTTATATTATGTTGTACATAGATATGCTTCCTTACATCATATGGTTGATGATCATTGTTTAATAATTGTACATCCTGATTTAAAATTAATAAAATCTGCTGTTACTGAGTACTTAGCCTCTAAACCAGGAAAGGAAAAAAAGGGTGTTATGACACGTATTCATTTTAAAAAGGCAAACTGAATGCGTCCTAGAGTATTGACCCTAGGTAAATAGCACATTCACTTATTAAATGTTATTTTAGAATTATTTGGATGACAGATATGGCCAACTTACCACCAGTGTCCTTCAGAGGTCAAAGTTCATGTAAACAACGCTTCTTCTATCACTCCTGCCTGTTGATAGTTGAACTCTGGCACGGTGAAACACGTGACACTGTGAAGCTTTCCATGACAAACATACAGTGAAAAGGGGAGAAACGAGCACGTGGAACTAATTGTCCACCCGCTCCTCGAACGCTCGCGCCCGCCGCTGCTGCTCGCCCCTGTGACAGGTAGCTATCAGGTCTTGACATTTCTGTTAAAGTACTTTTTGTGAACTCACTTGCCCTCAGTATGACTTAAAAGATGTAAAGAATGTAAGAAAGTTGATCGTTTTTCTTTTTTTCTTAAATATTTAATTGGATAATTAAAGGTGTTGAAAAATGCACCTTTTTTCCAAAAGAAGGCTAAACGCCTCGTCTTGTTTGCTAACGGTTGGTTTATCAACCATTCTTTATTTGCTCAGTCTGGCCAACCGTGAATGTTAATCTGTGTATATTGAACGTTTTTGTAGCTACAGTCAGAAGGGAACTGCTAACAGACCGCAGACCCCTCAATGAGCTTTTTCTTTTCTATTTGTAGCAACATCCTATGTTTACTCCAGAACACATTTTAGACCTGACTGACTGCTAGAGGAGGCCTCGGGTTCAGGGGTCGAAGATGTTTTGATCAGAAGTTGCTGTACTAATGACCATATATATGAAAGGGGCAGGCACTGATAATGCTTCTCTAAACGCCACCTAGCAGGATTCATTTTAATTTCGACGACCCCTGAATAAGTTAATTTATGACAAACTCCGTTGGCACAATGTAGAACTTAATGTTATTAAAATTTCAGCCACACGTGGTTTTCTAAGCGTATGGACATCAGTTTAGTATAGTTGATGTTTGTATGATTGCTTTGGAGAGAAGAGACTCGCAAAGCTGCACAGGCTCATTAGTTTAACTTTGTTGCCCTGTGCTGTCTGTGACCAGCCTTGTTCCGTGAACAGAGCTTGCTGTTTTACCGTTGGACAGTCCAGTGACTAGGCTATTGATGCCTGGTCCTGCTACTCATAACCACTCTCTGTGTGATACTGATATGATGCAGTCAACCAGGAAAAGGCCATTTGGGGCATTGTATGCAGTACCCGAGGGGCCTCGTAAACAGAAAAGCATTGTTCTGTTGCTCTCACTCTGACTTTTAAGTATATAATTTAATTTGCAGGCAGTAACTTGCACTACATTGCTCTAAAGGAGAACAGAGACACTTAAATAGGTCCTTTTAATCAAAAAAATTGCCATTATTAATAAATACCAATGCAGAGTCATTCTGAAAGTTTCTGAAAACACAGGGTCAAGTACTCCATGTAGCTGTTGCCCGCTCTTACAGGGATTTGTGGCTGGCTATCCTACTGGGTTTGATGTAAATCTGCAGTGTTTTAAAGCTTAAGTTTTCGCATTGTTGTGTAAGACCAGTGTTTTTGTTGTTTTTAAAAAGCTCCAATCATGTTTATGACGAGATCAACTTCAGAAGATTTTATAATGTGTAGGACTCTTAAAACCAAGAGGTGAGGATAATAACTGTACTCCATACCATGATTTACATCTCAAGTCAAGAGTGGACTGCAGTCTCTAGGGTCCACAGGCCTTGTATAGATTAAGCAGAAATAGCTTGGGGGTAATAGGTCTTGGGGGTCTCAGTGTCTGGTGTCACATCACTGTTGTCATTTCAGGATCAGGTGTCAAGATGCCTGTGCCATCAAAGAATGATGTTGTCTGACTGAAAACTATGTTTTGCTATCATTGAGTGAGTTTGAATGCAAATTCCAATACTGATGAATGATAAAAAAAAAATTATAGCGCAACTTCCTCCTCTTGCTAGACCTCACATCATTCTGCTCTACTTTTCATTTATCCGTTGCTAAAAAAGCCGCCTGATCCATTCCCTCATAAAAGAGGGACTTTGGCTGCTTAGCAACAGTGAATGCCAAGTCGGTCTGGCAGCCCATGGCCACTCCCCTCGGCATGGATAAGGTAACATGTTGCTCTCTGCCTCACTTGATCCTTTTGTGAACTTGGGGAATGAACCTCTGCAGTGAGCGCCGCCTCTAGCCGGACCTTGGCACGCTTGCACAGGCACAGCGGTGCGCAGCTAATTTACTGTTTGTATGAGACAGGAGCTGGTTAGATGGTTAGATCCACTTCTGCAGCAGGCCTACAGGACAAGATCACATTACCTCAAGGAAGGGAGTGAAAGAAGTGAAGCTAACGACTGCACGGGTTGGGGGGGTGGGGGTGGGGGGGCACTCTCACTCAGACTGTGATGTTACTGATGCACGGCTGATTCTGAACACGAGGACGGAGGAGCAGAGGGATAGGGATGGACTCTCACCCAGTTGCCTGCTTAGTTGGCTGGATTTTGGATTTTGGACTTTGCGAGAAAGGTAGTAACGGGATTGTCTCTGAAAGGCCAAAATAAGGTGAATGGAGGTTCATAAAAGTGCTTTCCACTGCAATACAGTAAGCATAAAAGCTGGCTAAAGATATTTTCTTTCTTGCTATAAATCTGAGGATGCTAATGGAGTTATTGAAAGTTAGTTCACGCTGTAGCCGAGTACCTCTCCAGCTTTGTACACAGTTCTGCTTCCTTCTTTGACTGTTCATTATTTCTGTTCACTGTCTCTGTGTCTTGTAACTTGAATCTGAGTTTTATTTTCCCATAAACATTGTAAGGTTGTCAGTACCTTACATAATGGACCATGCCCAGTCTTATTCGTAACAACCAAAACAACTGCTCTTTGTCATTATTGAGTTTACAGCAGTGGCCTTGAAGGTGCACTTTAACAGTTCAATGTGCACTTCAGCTTGTCAGGGCTGTATAGTATACTTCATTGCAGAGATTCCAGTGTACAGTAAGGTGTGTTCTCTCTGTTAAACAAACACATTCATTCAGTTTTTGACCACTGATCGTCTTGATAAGATTCACTGAAACTGTTGGAATTTTATCAGCTCTGACATCAAAGGCAAGGCAGGATAATGATTAAAATACCGTGTTTCTTCAAAGAAATAGGCTGTGATTTTTCTGTATAGATATATATTTAGCCTCTTGAAGGAAAGTTTAGATTTGTCAGAGTGCCTTATTTGAATAAATATAATTGTATTAACCTCTTTTTTTTGTTTTTTCTCCTTCAACATGGTTGAGATTTTGTAAAAGGAAAAATCAAATGCTAAGTTGTGTCATACTTCAAGAAGAGCCAGGTCTTTGCACAGGGGAAGAAAAGGGTCATTTTGCTGGATTGTTTTCATAATGCTGCAAAAGAAACTTATCTTAGCCCTAAAATACACAAATAAGCCAAAGGCTTGTAGGCTGCTACCCAGCAAGGATGGGGGTGCTTAAGTTAGCAATGAACATGATGAAAGCAAAAATCAAAACCTACAAGTAAAAAGATGTAAAACACAATTTATGCATATTGTTTTATTGAAATGTAAACCGTCAGTCATTAAGGGTGTTTTAAAAGTAGTTTAAGTTCACCAACGACTCAACCTTTGTTATAGAATTTCTGACTTTATCATTGTGCATAAGTGTGCATCCGAGTGGTAATTGTTCTTAAAAGCAGTTTTTTTTTTTGTGTGTGTGCGTTTAGAAGTTGTTGGTGACCTGATGTCTGTACCCCAGTGGATTTTGTAGTTGTGGCCGGCGAGCTTTGCTGTCCAGCCTGCTTAGATAAACACAACAGTGCATAGCAAAGCTGTTGGGACAGTTCATTCATGTTTCTACACTCACAATAGCCACGGCAGAGTTAAAACATCACCCCGAAAAGTTGGTCCATCCCTACATTGAAGCTTTTTATTTTTACTTATTTTATTTTTTTGAAACCATGATTTTATGGGATACATCAACACTTACTGTGATATTTTCATGTAATTTTAAGTTTGAATTTAAAATGTATCATGCTGAAAAGTTTAAATGTTGTTTGCGTTGGTTGTTCACACAGGTTTCGGTGAGCTGTAAATTCAGTTTCTTGCTCTTAGCTGACAGGAGCGGCATCGTGTGTTGTCTTCTATTCCAAGGTTCAGTAAGTTGTGTATTCAGAGTTGTTCTTCTGCAAACCTTGGTTGTAATGAGTTATTTGGGTTACTGTTGCCACAACAATCATGTCCCGTTCAAAGTCACTTACATCACCTTTCATCCCCACTGTGATGGTCAGGTTGAAATCCAGCAACTACCTTGGGTTGCTGCCATGTGATTGGCTTATTAGATATTTGCTTTATGGACGAGTTAAACAGGTGTACATAATGAAGTGGCTGGTCAGTGCATGTTGCTGGTACATCAACATCATCTTGTCCTAAGTATTTTTGGACTGCTAAACAGTACACCAGCATTATTGGTGCTGCATTACTTCTATTTATACTACTTACATTACAATATGATAAAGATTTGCATTTTTTTTAATGTTGGAGGGTGTATATCAGCATATTTCATTATCAGTTCCCTTTATAGTGTTCTTTAAACATACATGTATTGACAGGTTATGGTGCTGCTTTCACCAAAATGTTTTATTTTTCTCCTTTTTTACAGAAATCCTCAGTCATCAGATTGTAATTCGATAAAGTGCTGCTAACTGAACCCATAACTGAAGCTGTTCACAGCTTAGGCTGGAAAATAAATCTCATCAGAATTCTTAAACATGGCCAGTGACCAACCTGAAAGCATGGTTCCTCTACCTCACAGTGGCATAAAGCTGGTCCTTTCATCTGAGACTCAGTCATCTACGCCTGTGTCACCGGACTCCAGCAGTAGTATGTACATGAATGTGAGAGGAGCAAGCAGCTCTGCTGACATTAGCGTACTGGAACATCGCCTTAGCCGGGGCTCCCCTGTGGATAACCTTTACAATACCACCTTAACGCACGGGGATGTCTTCTGTGGTGTAACTGCAAACTTGAATCAGACTTTCATTGCCACACCTGTGAATGATGGCATTAATTTCTGGAAACAACACTTGAGCCCCATGAGCAATGAAGACATGGAAGCTTTTATTAGGCACAGAGTGGATGAAAGTAACAATACTGTAATGTCTCAGAGTTCATGTGGGGCGTCCTGGAGGGGATCCACTGAGAATGACTGCTGCTCTCTGAGCTCTGGGGAAATGGTAATGAGGAGCAACAGTTTCTGTCTGGAGGACCAGTCACTCTTATTAGTCTCTTCCCTGGAGGAATCGGCCTTCTCTCCAACTGCACGTCGACCAGAATCGGCTGCTGTATCGAACCTGCTGTCGACCACTATTCTAGACGTCTGCAATAAAACCGCAGAGAGAGTCCCAGAGGAGAACACAGGCCATCCTTGTCTTGGAGCGACTTTCATTCAGACAGACAACAAGGAGCTCCTCAATGAGGAAAATGAAATGGCAACATCAAACTGCCTTGTAGCTTTGCCAAATGAGAATGAACGAGGGCTTTTCACGACGTTTATCTGTGAAGCCTCTCCAGACTTTGGAAAAGAGGCGAAATGTACCAGTGCTGAATCAGAACGTTTGCCCCCATTTTTAGCATTTACACCAGAACAAGGCAAGACATTTTTGTCTAATCCGTCAAATACGCAGGAAATTGATGAGTGTGTTCATTCTTCCACTCCAGTGCAAAACGTTGTGAACAAGGTAAATGGCCTCCCCTCGTTTTCAGAGTCTCCTTGCAATAGAAATGTGAGCAGCCCAGGACTTAAACAGCAGCAAATATCTGTCACTAATAAACAATGTTTAGACCCAGGACTGCCACCTACAGCAGGCAAAGTTAAGAAAATAGAAATTAAAAGGTTTCCCAAACCGGACTTTAGTCGTGTAAAATCCAAAGTCGTAACAAGAGATCTACAGCAAACCTCAGCGCCAGGTATTGTGTCACAGCATAAACAATCAGAAGTTAATTTGGGGAAAACGCGTACTGAATCCCTGAGAAAAACAGCAAATGGTACATTTCCTGCCAAGAGAAGAAGCAGCACTGCAACTGATTCTGCCACCACTAAAATACTAAATGATCGCTGTAAAGAAGTGGATGCAGGAGCTGCTAACTTGGGTTTAACAGTGAGGCAGTCATGTGAGCATACTTCTGTGGATGGCCAGGGCAAGAGCAGAGAAACTCCAGCAGGTCAGTGCAGTAAACCCAGCTCTCAACCAGAGGGGTTATCTTCCAGCCAAGTATCTGACATCTCAGCACAGCCCGCTTGCAGCCAGAACAGCTTCTCATCCCCAGATAAAAGTGGCCCCAAACCAACTCCAACGAAGGGTGCATCAAACAAGGCTGTGGCCAGATCAGGCTCAACTTTGGGTCAGGACAAGTTTTCTGCCTTCAAGACAAAGCCTCGCTGCGCATCTGAGAGTTCCTCATCAACGTCCAGGACACCCAAGGAGAAGCAAACAACTCTAAAGTTCCCGGCTAGTTTTAACATTAGTAAAGCTGACACCCACCAGAGACCAACCAAAGCAAAGAACCTGAGCTGCTCTTCCCAGAATAAACAGGCTGAGGACATAAATGACCCTACTCAAAGCTCCTCTAGAGAGGTCAAGAAAATAAGCCTTGTGGTGAGTAGATGGAGCATTGATTTTGAAGGTGAATATATGAATGTCAGAGGCAGGGGGCTGGAAAATCTTAGTTTACAGAAATGTTTGTGGTATTAGGTTTTTTTTTCGTGTGTTGTAATCCATCAGAGCCAAATGCATAAGACTGAGAGACTAAGTGAAGAATTGTTCTATTTTCAGGGACAGTCAGCAAGAGCTCATTTGGATGATGGTAAGACTAGATGTGTACCTTGGCGATCATCCCCTAGACTTGCCAGGAGAACACCACTTTCACAACCTCCACCTGCCAGTCCCAGACCAACCACTTTGTCAGCCAGGCAGAAACAGGGATCCCTGGGGATGAATGAATTCAGGACCCCTAAAGCTGTAGGGACACCTCAATCCAAGCAGACGAGCATTACAGGTATGGGTCATGGTTGCTTGATTAAAACTGTTATGTTGAACTGAGTCTGTGGCAACAGTAGAAAAACTTTAAAAGTTATTCTTTATTGTCTTGAAGAAGGCAAAGTTCACCCATAAATGTATTAAAATACCAGACAGGAGGCCACTGTCGATGCCTTGGACAAATTAAAACCTGGGAATTTCTTAATCGGATTTTTCTCTCCTTATGTAAACAGAATTGTGTAATAGGCCTTTTTAACTCTGTGGCTCAAAGCACCACAGTTTCATGTTTTTTAGGAAGTTTGGCATGTTGTCCAAGTGCGAAAGCGGGACTACAACATTTATAATATTCACCGACTATTTCAAGAAGAAATAACTGCAAATTCTTAACGTTGCAGTGCTGACTATGTGCTTCCGTACTAGAATTAGGTTGTCATGACATTGCCTTTTCACGAGAGGGTGACATTGAGCAAGTCCTGTATTGGCTCTTTCTCTTGTTTATCTCAGTCATCAGTGTTGGATAAAATGTTAAACTCCAGTGTCTTATCAGAATCAGAATACTTTATTGATCCCCAGGGGTAATTATTTAGGTTACAGTGCTCCAGACATTAACAAGACAGACAATACACTAAAGAAATAATGAAATAACCACAATATATGCCATCTGCAAACTGTAAAGCAGGGGAGGAAAACGGAGTTTTTGAGGTCAGCAATGGTTTGAAAGGAGGACGATATTTAAACCAGTTGGACTGCCATTGTCATGTTCCTGCTGTAAACGCAGCATACACGATTTACATTGAACTGCAGCATTTTTGTTTGTGGATTGTTGTTGTTGTTGATATGAATGATTGATTTTTAAATATTTGGAGTTGGTAAGATTGCAAAGTTTCCAAACGTATGTTTCAGTGACTGTTAAATCTAAAACCAGTCACACTTTCTCATTCGAGTTTCTGCACCACTGAATTTCGTTTTAGCTTTAACTTTTGAAAAATATCTTTATTTTGATCTGACATGTTAAAATACCTAGAGCGTGAGTCTTTATATGTATTAGTGAGCTTGTCCTTAATAAAGAGGTTCATGCTGCTGACCTCATTTACTTCCCCAGGCTGTCAGAGAGCACAGGCAATAGGAGAGCCATCCCTGGGATCTGCCTCAGCAGCCAACATTAAGCCCAAGGTCAATGGACTACAGCCTCTTCAGACTCCCACTCAGCCCTCTGTTATAGGCCCTCCGTCTACTCCTGTTAGTAAACTACCACGCAAGAATTTGAGTAAGACTCCTAGAAGGCCCCAAACAAGTGTTCAGCATGCGCTATCCCAAAGCTCTTGGAATACACAAGGTGAGATTAATAAATTTTGTGTTGCTTTTAGAAATAGGATATTATTTCTAGAAATAGTGTCTGTATGCTGTTATATAAGGTATAAAAACAGTTATGAACTGTTTGCAGGCATTAGGCCATGATGTTTATTGCAGGGTTTTTAAGGGCACATGTGAGGATGGTGACCTACTTTGCCGTGGCTAGGATTAGAATCTCCCCTTGGGCAGTCTTCCTCTGAATGCAGTACTCCACATGTGCTATGATTACAGGCGCTTTACATCCTATACATAGATTTAGATTTCTTCTGAAACGATGTAGACACGCATAAAGCTGAATGAATGAACTGAACTCCAGGCAACTGGTGGAAATGATTTGTATTGTAAGGGTTATCTGCTTTCGAGCTCTGAACAGCTAATCCAAATTTACTGATGTGTCATGAATAGATGGAGCAATGTTTTCATGCGAGCTTCCTGAATCCTCAACAGCATACAGCTCATTGGCTGAGAGATTATATTTGTCTAACTAGGGGACCCCCTGTTAGTTGTCATGGCAACGGCTCCTGTTCCACTCTAGTTCACACACAGTGTTGCCTGGAGGAGAAAGAGCAGACATACACTACAACTGATGCCGTCTGAGGTGGATTAAAAGGAGCGTTTCTTCTGTTTTTTGATTGAAAACCAATGGCTGGCTACACCGGGCTTCGAAGCTGTACTTGGACTGAATTTCCAGCTCACGTTTTCAACAGTTCTTCTTTACTTACACAAGGCAGTGCAGCATCCAGCTGTGATCTCACTCTCTTGACCTGCCTGCTCATTGGATCCTACCGCTTTTCTATCATCCCTTTGTTAGCTAAATTTAATGGAAAAGATAGAAACCTATGGAGAAGTAAGTCGGACTGGCAGCTGACTCATTAGTGGGGTTGCCATGGGGAATTATTTACTGCTTTGGATCTTATCAATTTGTTATGACATAACTGTTTGTCATGCTAAATATTGTAGATGCAATTTTTTTTGCTATTGTTTTGCTAATTTTTGTTATCAGCATTCCTTATAATACACTCTCTTCGAATAATTTCTTGCATATCTTAATTTACCTTGTTACATTCTACGTTGCACATGCCATAACTTAAATATTCTTTATTGTCTCTAATTGGCTTCATATGACTTTCTGAAAATGGTCATGCTGAAAGTTGTTGTGGCCAGTGAATTTCTACTGCTTGACACATTCAGAACATCATTACATACACTGCACTATTTAACCAGTTTGTCTCTGATGCATCCAACAGTTTCTGGAGGAGTTGCACACAAAGCAACCCCATTCAAATCCATGATACTGAAAGCAAGGCTCATCACAACCTCTGGAAAAAACACTGGACCAAGTAGGATCACACTGCCACACGCCACACACATCACTCTTTCATTGCAAAATGTGATTAAATTTAAGCCACCTTTGAATGACCATTGATCACTCTTGAACAGGGCATTGATTTTTCTATCTTCTTTTAATTACCTTGTTAAATGTAACCTAAGCTGTTAGTGTTTGTATAATATGCTAACGAAACTTGAGCACTCTTTAATGTTGATTAAATTAAACTGGCTCCTCCCTTGCTGACTAGTTGATCTTTGATCAGTTCCTCAAACTACTTCTAACATAAACAGCTTTTAAGTTTCACAGTTGTCACTCAGCAGGCAGTGTGTCACCTTCAATATGGGTCACACTAACTCCAGCCTCTTTTCTCTCCTGGATCTTTTGCTCGTAACAGCTTTGTCTACGGTAAACAAGCCTGCTGCTTCCACTGGAAAAGGAGCATCAAATTCTATAATCAGTCCTCTGTTAAAGAGTGCTTCTGCAAAGCTTTCTCGATCAGCGCTGGTTGGATTTGGTAAGACTTTTGTCTCATTCTTATGTCTTTATCAGAATTTTTAAAGGCATTGTTTATATTATCCAAGTTTAAGCTAAACATCAGCATGGTGTAGGTTTTGTTTCATGTGATAGTGGAGTGGAGCAAAAATAATGCAGTGCATTATAACAGATGAAGATTAAATTTTCTAAATGTATAGACCTACTGAGCTATCAATCTGTTTGTCTGGGACTGAGTCGTGGGGTTGTCCAGCTCATTCAGAGAAACGCCGAGGTCTTCCTGGGCCATCCGAGAGACACAATCTCTCCAGAGTATCCTGGGTGTACCCCGAGGCCTTTTCCCAGTAGGACGTGCCCAGAACACATCGCCCTGGAGGCATCCTTGTCAGATAACTGAGCTACCCCAGCTGGCTCCTTAAATGTGAAGCAGTAGCAGCTCCACTCTGAGCTCTTTTCAAATGATTGAACTCTCCTCACCCCTAGGACAGCAGTCCTCGCTCATGCATCATCGATTGATCCAGCTGCTATTTAAAGAAATATAATTATAAATACCAACATGGACCAGGCAAACAAATTGTGCAGACAATGTACTGTATAATTTTCCTTCGCCCTGCATGCTGTCTACTAATGACTAACAATTTCATGCTTTCCACTGCTTCGAGGAATGTGTGGCATATTAGTCAACCCGGCTTTGGACTGGAGAATTGCTCTTTGTGATTCATTCGCCGTGCTTCAAATTTCAGGGCTTCTCTTCACTTGCTGTCTTTTACAACATCAGTGGATTATGTCTGTGAGCAGTTGAGTTGAGCAGAAGCTATACTGGAACACACTTTGAATTACACACATCAAATCAAACTTGATTTGTCATCATACTGACCTTGCCATGAGCTTCCTGTTATCTATTGCAATCCCACTGCCAGGGATACAGGGAAATAGAGTAATGCCTGGGCAACTTTAAATTCCCATTGGCTGGTGTTCTTATGCTTGCTCCTCCCACCTGTTTTTCTGCTCCCAAGCCCCACCCCCTCTACTCTCTCCCTGGCATCCTGTCAGTGCTACAACACCGCCATCATCCAGCTTGGAGATGCTGCTTTGGGAGATTTGTGGATGCTTTTTGTGAAAAGCTGACGACTGACTTTACAGAGGATTAAGAGATTTTTGCTTGCCCCCTCTGCATTTATCACGTCTGTGCCACCACCACTGGCCAGGCTTTGACTCTGTACTGTTCTCAGCTGGGAATTAGATTTTGAGTTGGGACTTCTGCCATGCTGAACTGGGTGCCCTCACTTTTTTCAAAGCCATCTCAGTGGAGTAACAGTTATTACTGCTTTTTATTGATTTATTTAATACTTTTCCGTCAGACCTTATCAGAGCTGCTGGTACCTGAGGCATGATGCACTGAGAAGCACCACAGCTCATGGTTGTTAGCCAGCACCAACCATCTGAATCGTAAAACAGGTTTTGGATTTTCAAATCAAACTGTTAGCTGGAGATTTGGTTCTTTTGCATTGTTTTTGAGATGTTATGGTCTCCGAAGCTCTCGTTGTCCAACATCCACGTGCGTCTGACAGCCAAAGGTTTACTACGAAATATTCAGCTGCTTTCAGGATGCAGGAAGAACACTTTGGTTTTCCAAGCAGGTTTGTCAGTCGTTTTAGTGTTAAAAATCGCTGTCAGTGTTATTATGAGTTTTTTTTATTTAAGCCCAACCCAGACAGTTTGCCCTACAAGTAGATCTCTGGTGTTAGTTTATAAAGTCCATTTTTAGCTATATACTAATACTATACTAATTGCCAATGAAGAAGGCTCAGTTACCATTTTACCTACCGTGGGTCACTGAAACATGTGACCCTGGGGTCAAGTGTTTTAGGAATGATGCATTTAAGAATAATTTAACCAAAACTGAAATAGTCTCGTTTGTTTGTTTTTGTTTTGTTTTTACATTCAGTGTCTGTTTAGATTATTTTCATGCTTTGATTGTGTATCAAAACATCCCACTTCATGCTTCCCGGGACATAAACTTGGTTGTTTATGTCTAAGTGTTGTAATTATAGAACTGCATGTTTGCTTGAAGCTTTGGTAAGGTATTTTTTATCAAATGTGGTAAATTAGTTTCATAAAGCAATTCAAAGGTATCATTTCTTTTTGAAGAGTTCTAAACTGCTACGGTATCACTAATTCACAAGTATTGAAACATGTGCATTTTTATTTATTTTAATTGTAGTTCAGTGTATTATCATACTATTTAGAGTTAGGCCCCTTGCTGTGTTAGCCGAGAACTGTAACAAGCCCCCGATTGTGAGGGGTCTCATCAGCCATCATGCTTTGTGCTATGATGTGATATCTCCTCATACCAGTAGAGCACAATGGTGTGGCGTCATTAAATCTCTGTGTTTAAGTATAGAAGTTAGTGGTACAATTGTTATTCTTGAGTCTGAAATGAAATGAGAAGCTTGTCATCATTTTGTATTTGATGAGATGAGAATAGCTGTAAGTCCTCTGTTGCCATGGAGCAGTAGTCAAAGAAGGCGATTATCTGCTTATGTAAAGGAAATTAAATGTCATGCAGGTGCAGATTTGTGAATTTATGTAAAGCAAAACTGACATGGTGCTTTAAAAGGATTATAGAAAGGTGTAATAGTAACTCCCTGACAACACGTTTGTTAATGTTTCAGTATTTCATTTATGTTTTGATTTTGTCTTGGTGTTACACTGGGTAGTCATCACGGGGAAAGTGAATGCTTAACTGAAACATAGCTTTACAGCCTAAAATCTGTGACTGTATGAAGCACATTTTTACTCAAGAACGTTTATATAACATTTTGGCATAGTTGAGATGTTGTTTATTTGTTCTAGTTTCCAGCCAGCAGAGGGCGTTGTAATTCTAACAAACCTCTAGGTTTGTTCATAGTATTGTAAAACACGTCTAGAGTACCAATCAAAAAGATTTTTAGTTTAGTACAGGATTAAAAACATGTCCAAACTGTGAACAAAATCCATATTGAAATACTTGGACGAAAAAGTGTTTCATGTTTTAGATTACACAGGGTTTTTTTTTTTTTGGTAAACAAAGCAGACACTGAAGACTGTTAAACTGTAATTACAAAAGGACGGAACAATGTTTGAATGATCTTGAATCATGTGAGCTCCGTACGTCAGCCTTTTATAAACATAACTTAGTCAGGATCACAAGTCTCGACTCACTTGTGATTCCAGCTACACGACGGTGACAATTGCTAAACAAACATCTAAATATTGAGAATCTTTCCGTGAATGATGCAGTATGTTTTTGTTTGTTTTTCTTTTCATATATTTATTTTTGGGCCTTTTTCAGGTTTATTTGATAGACTCAGTGAAGAAAGGACAGGAAAGCGGGGACAGAGAGAGAAAGGGGAATGCATGCGGCAAAGGGCCGCGGGTCGAACTCTAACCGGGGCCGACCGCTCTCAGCCGTATGGCATGTGGTCTCCTGCTCAATGCACTGAGCTAAACTGGTGCCTGTGTTGCAGTATGTCTTAACAATTGTAACACATGCATAGTTGCAGAACAAGATCGGCATTTTGTTTGTTTTAAAGGCTGAGCCTGACTTTTATGCTGAACATTTTGCTCTGGCAGCCGTTAAGTAAGCTGCACATCCGGATACAGAGCTTTGAAAACTCAAGTCTGCCTGTATGACATTTTACAGCTGCAGAATGATGAATCTGTTTTTATATAACTCTAGCTTCCCAGAGCAAGATTTCATCTCTTTCATCCCTCCAAAATTTGATTATTGATGTCAGTCACTATGACATAATTCAAAAATGTATATCTGAAAGGTCAACTTTACTGACTTTTATGTCTATTCTTCAATGTCTAAACATCTGCATTATGGCTGATGGAGACTTACCATTGAAAGGTGATAATTAGTCCCAGAGTAATGAGTCCCACAGGCAGCTGTATGTAGTAGCAGTAAATTCCAGTGATTAAAGTTGGGATTCCTGATATGTCCCAGGCTACTTTCAGTACTGTGTTATGAAACAGTCTCTTAAGAGCTAACATAACATGTAAACATGTCCATCAAAACAGCATGTGTAGTGAAATTTTCAGTCAGGTGTTTATCTCTGTTATAGCAGAGTAAATGATGTGTTTAATGGTACGACTGATGGTAGCTTCTGCATATCAATGATGTATTTATAAGGCCGATGTAACAACACTGGCCTTGCTAACCAGTGCCAGTGACCAGTGCCTGCTGAGCACTGGACTAAAATCTAATTGTAGTCGGTGAATCTTTTTTTTTTTTTTTTTCCCCATTCGGGGCCGTCAGGGGAGCAGCACTGGGATTCATGACAGATCACTTCTAGACTGCATGCATTCAGTGCTTTGTCTCGGGGCCTTGTTGCAAATGTGCACCTGACAGGAGTGTCGTGCATTGAAGCGTGTACTGTATTGTCAGACCACCTGCAGTGATTACAGAGGAGAGTGTGTTGATGATCAGGGTTGTCACGACACTAAAGCTTTGTGTTTTTGTTTTTTATTTTCACAGTGGACAAGAACAAATCAAAGGCTGGCTCCCACCAACAACACCCTCAACAGCAAGCATCACAACCGAAGCAGAGCAACAGGCCTCAGGATGTGGTGCCAGCCAATCTCACGGAGGTTGACAGAATAAAGCAGAACGTGCAGCAGCTCAAAGGACTCCTGAGAGCCAGTAACTGTAGATTTGAGGCACTCTCCATAGTCTTGCAGCAAACTTTGACTGAGGTAAGATTTGATTTCATAAAACATTTCATAAAAACACTTGCATTCGCAGTTTATAAAGTATATTTTATGAAACACATTTAGCTAGTTTTGGACATGGAAATCATTAACCAAGTTCAGTGAGTTGTTGTTATTATTATTATTATATTATGATTATCTGTTCAAAGTGGAAACTAATTTTAGTGAGCACTGAGTTCAGTTTGATGTTGGAGTAAAACACGTGAAGTCCATTGTGCTTGAATCATAACTACAAGTGTTGAATCATCAAATCCTGCGTACTGACAGAGGGGAAACTTAATGGCGTTAGTGTTTCCAGGAACAGCACAGGGAGTGAATGTGTGAGTGTGAGAGGTTGAACACAGATATACTGGGATGTTGTCCAGTATTAAACAGTCCCGCTGTTGTCTTTTGTTTTAGTGTGTAATGGTCATAGGTGTGGCTGCATCCCAAAAGAAGCCTGACAAATGTTTTATATGTAGTTGTACGTGAGGTCATAGGTTATGCAGGTAGCCAAGCATGACTTGCTTGTCTGTTTGTGCTTCTTTAGCCTCTCGGCTCACAGTTGTGCGTACTGCAGGGCTTTTGCAGATCTAGCCTAATAGTCGTACTCCACCCAATCATCAAATTGCCTTATTTAGTTGTTGTCAGAGCAAAAGTATGTAGATAATGTAAGTGAAATTGCCTCTTTGTTTGAATCCATGTGTTTTTAAAGAGGAGATGTACTGTTTGCAGGACACAAAGCGTTTCAGCTCTCTGGGTTTATTCAGAAGTGCCCTTGTTTGATTACATCATATGTTACGCGTCAGTGCGTCTGGTCTGGCAGGATAATTCTCTCCTGGTCACTTTGTTTTGCAGAGGTCCACTGGACCGTCTCTGATATGTTTGTGTCTGTAAATCTTCATTTACCAACCCGGTGCTGTAAGCTCTGTTTGTTGCGGTGTAGTTAAACGCTCTGCAGCTAACAGTAGCTTCAGAAAATTAAGCCACCGCTTCTCTCACCTTTGTTCTTTAATTTCAGCAACTCTTACTTCTGCCATACTCCAGATTTTGACACCAGACAAATGTATCATTACCGCAGTAATGACAGAGTTCATATTTGGTCAAGAGAAACCTCAGGGGGCTCGAGTCTAGGGGACATTTTTGTCTACATTTCCCATGATTCATTCCAAGCAATCAAAAAACAAGTAATAACATCTCTAAAAGCTTGTGTGGAGAATATTACTGTAAGAGAGAAAGCAAATTGTAAAAGTGTAAGACCGTCTATTGTACAGTATCTCCCCCTAACTTGTGAAACATTAATTTTTCATTGCTTTTGATAATATCTAAAGTCTGAGTGAAAAGGTGAATGCTTGAACGGTAGCACTAACTCTGCTAGTTTGTGGAAACGTCTTCTGGTTCTTACAGATCTGCAGTATAAATTCTTCCCCACAGATATAAAAACCAGAAGGTGGAGCATGTTTCTGAAAATGGAGTCATACCTTTCCTTGTTCAGGGTGGAGTCAGTTTGGTGCAGGTGTCCAACTGTCAGGCTTTTCCCACCACAGTCTCTCACGTTTCTTTGTCACTGCTTAGTCCATGCTTCCACAAAAATGGCTCAAACTTCTTTGGTTTACCTAGTTTGAAAGTGGCCAGTTGCACAGAGTGAGTGTTCATTATTTAGCAAGTTTGTATGTAAGAATTTTTTTTTTTTATCTGTCAGTGAACATTGATTCACTGGCCAGCTTCAGTCTAGCCATAGCTTTAACCCTGACAAGTGGATGTGATCCACCTCGGCGTCAGGTGATGAGCCCTAGAAATTAACTTCAAAATGATTTATAGACATTTATTTAGTAGCTTGTGAATATTTTTACATCCTCGAAACATTTTTTTCATGTGGTCTCAGTGCAGTCATGAGAAACGCATTTGGAGCAAAATGCGTTTAAGTCGCTGCTCGTGTCATGTGATGTAATGTGACAGCTGGTATGAGGCGCAGTGTGTGATGTTGTGTCACTGATCTTTGCCTCATTCCCCTTTGTTTAGACGGCTGGGTTGTGAAACTCATGCATCAACAAATATTAAAAACACGCTCGTTCCTCTAGGATACAAGCCTCCGCCCACTGATTCAGCTTTAACTATTGCATGTCCTGCTTCTTTTTGCTACCCCTTTAAGATCTTGATACCATTTAATGCTAATGCTTACAGTATATCAGATGCAAGGCCTTTACTTTTATGTGTAATCTCAAGTCACTGAGATTGTGAGATACAGATTTAGTAATTTTGGATATCGGGTGTATTAATGTCAAGACTTGTGTATGTGTTACGGTTTGAAATCTGGTGGTGACTGATCATACCCAGAAGAGCTAGCGGGACCTGTCCCTGATAGTTTGAGAATGCCCCAGCTGTTGACTTGATATGGCTATGAACAGCAGCCAAATACTAAGCGAGGACTGTTTCTTATCATCTGTTTGGATGCCATGCCTTCTCTTGACACTTTCCCCACCAGAGTGTTGTTTTGACAGGGTGAAATAAAAAATGCTGTAAGATTGGCTTCCTCTTAGCACAGAAATGCAAGAACATTACAAAAATACTATCTTTATTTATTTAGCTTTTTTTTATTTTTTTTATGCTCTGCTTGTTAAGTCTCAATATTTCCAGGAAACAGGAACATGATCTACATCAGTCACTGATCTCAGCTTTGTGTCATCCTACACCTGACATGGATCATAGTTACATATACACTAGGGACATTTCTCCTCTCTGGACTAGGCTATAAGAGTTGTGCAGTGCAGAGGCTTGTGCTGAGTAACGATATCAAATTAGCGAAAGCATCCACAGCCTAACAAAACGGTCTGTATTTTGAATAATGGAGAATTTTTTTGCTGCATGGTAGCACGTTAGGTTTTTGTTGTTGTGGGTGAAAGTCATGTGATCTTTATTTGTTTATTGTATAATCATCTTATAGAAAGACTGTGCCCATGCAGCCTGTAGCTCTACAGCAGGATGTAATGTAATTGTGCAGAGGGATGAGGGGTGGGGGATGGTGGTAATGAAGCCTCTCCATGTATCCCCTGGGTAGGTCAATGCACAGCACAAGTCCTGCTCCAGCAGCCTGATGTCAGACAGCTCTGAACAATTTATCTGTTTGCTCCACTCGGCTGCCTTTACTGCTGCCTTAAAGTGACCTCACCTCACTGTTGAGGAGGCTGTTCTCATGCACGCTGTAGCCTGCCCCTTCTGTTATTTTAGATGGAATACGGTAATGCACTCTGCAGTCACTCGCCACAGCCAGGGAAGCGGCTTTTTCAGTCCTGTCTCAGATGTAGACAGAGCAGTCTGGGAGGAGGTGGCGCGCCCACCTGGACCACTTTCTGTCCTGGAGTACGCAGGGGGGGGGGGACTCCAGCACCCAAGCCTCTGGCTGAGGCTGGACAATGGGCTGTTCTGGCAGCAAAGCATGCCTTAGTGCTCCCTGCGCTGCAGAGAGGGTAACTAGCTTCTACATTGTTCCACTCTGCAGTGAGGAATAGATGCAGGACAGGGTGAACGCGTATTTGCTAATGTAAACTGATCAGTGAGGTGATGTTTGGCTTGTCTTACTTGCCTGATTTTTCTCATATCCATAATTAAATAATGCCAGGTACGTGCTGTGCACAGTGTCAGGTTGTTGATGTGAATCGGGACAGTAAGTGAAAGATAGAGGGAGATAAACAGTTTTTGGATCATCTATGCGCCAGTTTGAAATCTAGCAGGAGCACTGCAGCTACAGCACAGCCTTGCCACTGCAAAACTGACTCAGAAAGAGAGAAGTAAGGGAGTTTCTTCTCTCTTTCCTTTCTTTCTTTTTTCAGTTCCTCCCAGTATCACTTGTTCTGGCTTTTCTCTTGTTAGATGCTTTTGCTGCTGCCTGTTGTTGGTGGTGGTGGTTTTTATGTGTGTGCATTTTAAATGCAGTATTTTGGTAGGAAAACTGGATTATTTGGATGATTGTCATCTTGGCATTGCGTGCATTTTCCCTTTTGTAATCTTGACTGTCACAATTGAGTCTTGATACTGTGCTGAACTAAAGCTGCAGTAATAAATGCACGAGTATGTGTGTGACTGTTTACCTTTTTCTTCCCTGCAGCGTGATGAAGCCACACAGCAGTGCAGGGAGCTGTCCCAGGAGCTGGTCGATCTTAGAGAAGAGCTGGGTAAGTTGGGTCACCTTGGCTACATGTTAAGTGTTTGCAGTGTTTAGCTGTGTAAAGAACACTGCTGGTGCAGGGTTTGCATTTAGTAACTTTGTCCAGATTTTTTTTTTTATCCCTTAAGTTTAGATTTTTGTTCAGCTTGTCAGAAATTAAAGAAATCTTTAAGGGTAATTTGACTTGGTCTTTAATGCCATGCATGGTTTGTGGTCACAGGTTAACTTTTATATGTTCTAATGTGTTTCATGACTAAAGATTACCAGCGTCCCCTCGCAGCACTTCTGTCACTTAACTGTTTTGTCCACTGAAAATCAGTTGCCAAGGCAAGTGGTTGGTTGCATTTGTTTTGTTTTTCAAACCAGTGATATGTAGGGTGATGTCTGTTTCCCACAGCGTGGCAGTCTGAACTCTGAACCCACGCAGCAGGGGCTGGTGGAATGCCACACCACACGAGGCCTTGTTTTATGTCCAGCTTAAGTGCTGTCAAACAGGCTCGAGCACACTTGAACAGCTCACACACCACCCTTTATCTCTTTTACCTCAGGCAGCAGTAGTACTGTGGCCCCTCCCCTCCCTCACAGCCGCGGGACTTCCACATGACTGCTCTTATATGCTGAGCGCTGTTGCATTTGCACTGAAACACATTCTTCATTTCTGGGAAGCTACATTCACCTCAGGCACACTTTCTTCTTGGACTTGTTTGGATGTGTGAAGTTGTTGGAATTATTTTAGGAATATTGTCTGCCTGTGTCTTACAGTTTCTCTACTTATCCAAGGAGCAATTTGTTGATGATATTTTGCATTGCTTCCAAACCCCATCTCACCCAAACTGTATGAGCCAGAGGTGTTTTGTGGGGGGGGGATTTGGACATTAAAGTCACATGACTGCAGAATGCTTTGCTCCTCTTTGTTGACCTATACGTGCCAAAGCCTGATAGATTGTCCCTTTGTTTGCTTGGCATCTGTTCCTGGATCTGCTGCCATTATTCCACTCTGGATAAGGTGGATCCTCGTGCTCATGAAAAATGAAATGTAATTCCTTGACTTTCCTTTTTTTATTTTTTGGTTTGGTTTGGGAGATCATCTTTTGTTTGGAAAGGGCCTACAAACATTTACTGTGCAGTGACACCCTGAGAACATCAAATTGTACCTGCCACACATTTATCACTACAGAACAACATCTGGATTCAGCATTTTACAGCCACTGCTGAAGTTGCACATAGTTGCAAGTCCTGAAGGTTTGAGGTTTTTTGTCTTTCTTATTAGTGTTAATTATTATTTTTATTATCATTGTACAATAAATAATACAGTAATATATTATTGTATTATTTAGTTCAGTCTGTTACTGTTATTATTTTGGAGCGACTGTAACCCACATAATTTCCTTATTATTAAAGTATTCTGATTTTAGAGAAACACAACCACTTTGACAGTTTTGTTCTTCATAACTGTCTTAACACCATCGCAGTTACTCTGGTATTGCACTGACTGACCTGCCAGCTGGCAGATATTTGCACTGTTCGTGCACACACACTTGAGCTGCAGACAGTTTATGGAGTTTGCTTCTCTCACCCACTTCAGCCCAGATATAAACACTTGTCAGTGGAAACAGTTTGAAACTCGTCAGGCAAAAGCCATCAATGGCAAATAAAGGATAAAATGGCAAATGATCGTCTTGGAAATAGTTTAAGAAATCTGCCTTGAGATGTTGTGAAAGAATTTGGACTCCTTTCTATTTCTTCTTGTGTCTGGAAATGACATGCAGTGTAGCTGGTATAAGCACTGAAGTGCAAGAGGCACCTCCCCTTGAAAGTCAGTTTTTCCATTCCTTTTTGGAGAGCATTTGGTGACACATGTTCACATCAACAAGGACTTTGCTAAAAAGACACATCAGATTTTTTAAAAGTTGCTAATGAAAATTTTCCTCTGACTTTGCAGCTGTACACACTGATGTTTAATAAACGGAGAGAAGCAAAATAGAATATAATGCAAGCTGTCAGCTTTCACCAAGATAAAACTTTGTCCTCCAGTTTCCTCTGTTCATTCATCTGAGCGTCTGGAGAAGGAGAATGAGGAGTTGCGTGTTGCTTTGGAGGATGCACTGCACAAACTGCAGGAAAAGCACCAGAATGACATGGCTGAGCTGGAGCAGAGGCTGCAGGCCTTCTACCAGGCTGAGAGGGGCAAAGTTCACCTTGCCTACCAGGAAGAGGCAGACAAGTCCAAAACTGCCGTGCAGGAGCAGGTTTGTCTCTACAGCACCTTCTGATTCTTATTTTTTTCTTATTTTAAGATGATTTACAGCCTACAATATCTAGTAGTCAAGTTTATTTAATCCTGTGGGGGGGAAAAGTAAATGTTATGTTCTGTTTTAAGATTGAAGAGCTTAAAGCAAACCATGAAGCCATGAAGCTGGACCTAGAGAAAAGCCATGAAGAACAGCTGCAGTGTGTTAAACAGCAGTGTGAGATGTCACTGGAAGGTGAGAGAACAATCCAAATATACTCATCACCTGCATAATTATTATTGGAACATTTGTCTTTGTTTTCATTCCATGCATTTTCACTGTGTTCATTTCATTTTGTAAAAACTGTGATCAACTCGTGTTAATATAAAATCTGCAAACCTTTCAGAGCTCAGGAAAGTCCACAACCAGGAACTGGAGGCTTTGGACAAAACCTTAAAAGATGCTGAAGCTTCTCTCTCTGTGAGCTTCCTTCTCTACCTTTTTTTTTTTTTTTAAGTCATTCATACAACAGGACTGTGCCTTACTTTGTAATGGTTTGCTCAGTCTTTGTTGTGCTGTACATCTGCAGAGTCAAATTCAGGAGCTGACCTCAGAGAATAATGCTCTAAATGAGAGGCTAACTGCTGAGGAGAGGAAGAGGAAAGAGCTGGCTGAAAACAGTCAGGTAATCTGTGCTTATTATAGCTCAGATCTGCTTCAGAAGCATCTCGTGACTCTAGTGTCCTTTCCCCCTGAGCATGAAAGGTGGAACATAGATTTAAGATAAAATGGCAACAGATGCAAAAACGACTTGATACCTGATATTTTCTTGAATGGTTTCATTCTTGAGTCGGCCATGCTTTGTGTTTGTTCAGTTATTAACATTTATTAACTCTTCTCTACTGTATGAGTAGGTGTGAATTGAAATGAGTTAACTTCTGCTACATATGCAGTAGACCCCCCCCCCCCCTTCCCCCCCCCCGAGATTATTTAA
>VUQR01010449.1:20208-30606 GCA_015108515.1 Hemichromis elongatus | reverse complement strand
TACACATGAGGAATGAGGAGCTTATTTTATATACAGGAATACTTTGATGGGCAGCAATGACAAGAGAGGACATTTTCATGAAGGTTATATTAACAGCATGTCTACATCAAAATGTCACAAAATATCAGACAAAAAGGAAAATATATGTGATAGACTTAGAGCTCGGCATCAAATAACAACCTTCATATTTGTATAGTAACAAGGTCAACAAAGTCCAGGGGGAACCTGTTAAATAAGAACACAGCAACCGTTACGGAGATCTCATTTGCTATAACAGAGGTTCCTATGGGTTGTTACATAATACCTACACATGGCTGAAAACTGCCACCAACACTTGGTGTGATTTCAGGTGAGTCACGTCAGGACATGTTACGTGCCTAGAAAACTATTTCACACATTGTACATTTCTCTAAAAGTCTTATGATTACGATTTATATACAGCTACAAGAATTATATATGTAATTGGAGACAATGATCATAACAACCAAATGCTGGGCCGTTCACCACTCTGCACTAAGCTACCGGTGTATCAAACTCTACATTGAACTTTACATTGATACCTTACCTGTACAAATGTGTCAGTGTATGGAAAAGCTTTTCTGCAGCTTTGCACTGACTGCTTCAATGCTAAGATAAATGAAAATCACTCTCCAGTGTGTTACCTGTCCGTCCTCCCTCCATGCCTGTCCACAAATGTGACTTGTGGGATGTCGTCCCATCCCAGCCATAGAGCGATTCCTCGTCATGTGCCACTGATACGTAATACTGATGCTGCCTTTGCAGACTGAATGTGCTTGTAAGTGAAGCACACACTGTGAAGCTGTATATACAGGCACATCCAGGAATAGCTGCTGTGTGCTTTAATGCATCTGTTCCCTCACACAGTCTGTGAATGAGCTGGCAACCTTTAACACTGGCTGGTCTTTTCTGAGCAGATGAAAGACTCCTGTTCCTTTCCTTCTGCGTCCACGCTGTCACACTTCTCCTGGCTGCTTCTGGTGTTTTCCTGCGCGGTGCCACTCTGGAGCTGGAGCTGGCGCTGACGCTCCACACTGTGCCACATGCCATACCCAAAGTAGATCAGGAAGCCTGAGAAAAAGTGGTGTAGGGACCGACAGCTTACTGGGACAGCTTGACTTTGTTCAAAGGTAACCAAAGTAATATACCAGCATATATAAATCTCTCACTTTGCATTATTATATCTTCATTGTTTACGCACTTTACCCTTACTGATTATTTTCCAAAGGGAAACCTTAAGTGCCTCAAAAGATAAGCTAACATGAAACCGCAGCCCCTCAAATTGTCATTTGAGGCTGTTTTCAAGAGTCATTCTCTGTATTTCCTCTCATAGTAAAATGTATAAATCCACAGCAGAAATAAACCACTTTACATGCTGATGTATAAAAAGAAAAAGGTGTTAATGATTGTTAGCATAGACAGTAATCAAAGTGAATGCAGCTATTTAGCACTGGTTTCTGAAAACTCATTATGAAACTTTGCTCAAATAAACAGATATGACAAGGAGGGATGAGTATGACTACGAAACCATTTGCTCACCGGCCAACGATATGTGACTGACAATTAATTAGCCAACAGATAATCCTCTGTTTTAACATAATATGACCGAGATTTATAAACCAGATTAAATATTTATTTAACATGAACCAAAACGAATTAGTGAACCCATAAACTCAACACATTTTTTTAAAGAGGTCGAGAGGGAGAGAGACATTTTTTCATAGACTTCTACAGGATCTGTGGTCGTCTTGCAGTTGCAACTGTTGCCATCTGGTGGCCTTCAGAGAAAATGCAGGTTTAGACTTGCTAATGGCTTAATTTTCCTTACCTAGTGAGCTATGTCCATGTTTTGCCATTTGACCTTACAATGAGTTGCTGCATGGCCAGCTCTATAATCAACATTTCCATGAATAATTTTTAGCAAATTAAATTAATATTATTTATATGTTATTTATTTGTTAGCACTAATTTGCATGTTCCAAACTGTGTATTGAACCATACCAGTCTGCGCATGCGCAGCATTAACCAAGCTCCCTCGCATTAGTTGATGACTCAGCACTTTAGCCACTCTTCTAAATTTGGAGTGTGTCTGATAATTTTGATACTTCCTTTAGTATTCTAGTCAGTGTCTTAGAAATACATTTAAATATTTTAGGAAACCAGTTAGTTGACATTGCTCTCTGCATTGGCAACCCAACCTTCTGCTGTTTCGTGAGCCCAGACTCCAGTGCTACATACTCAGAAAACCTCAGCTCTGACCAGTATGTTATTATCATTAAAGTACTTGTAGTTCTCTTCATGTAAATGTATCATGTATCTTGTAAATGTGCTCTAGAGAAAAGGTCCAAAACATCAATAATACTCAACTATAGACTTCAAATCACTTGTCTACAAAAATCCCATCCCTGTATCTATATCCATCTTTTACTAGTTACAATAAATTATATTAACAACCTTCAACTACTTCCTTAAAAATTTCTATTGGCTCATGGCTAAATGTACTCACCAACAGCCATCCACACAGAGAAACGTATCCAGGTGTCTCCACTCAGCTGAACCATCAGGTAAATGTTGACAAATATGCTTAAAATTGGCAGAAAAGGCAGAAGAGGTACCTAGACGGGCAAAAATCACATCAAAATAATCAGTTTTAGATGCTGGGTCCACATTATCTCACAACGAAGGAGCTATTATTAAAACCAGAGTTACAGAGCTGGTTCGTACCATGAAGGAGACCTTCTTCTTAGTCTGAGGTTGCCTGACGACCATAAAGATGCAGCTGCTGAAGACGAGCAGACACACGGACAGTGATGCCAGGATCCACACTTCCAGACCCAAAACGGAGTTGATGTGGTATGTGGTGAGATAGCTGATCACACACACCACCAACACTGTGGTTTGAGGACATTCACACAATTAATTGTGACACACTGAAATCATAAATAAAAAACAAACTGACTGCAGTCAATCAGGAGAAAAAGTCCTCACTGAGAATGTAAACGGTGAACTTACCTAATACGCCAATGGACATGTTGACCACACTGGACGAATGCTCAGAAGGTGTCTCAGGAGGGTGTAGAATAGTCTGCAGTGTGGAGCTGCCTCCTTTCAGCATGTTGAGGTGGGACTCTGACTCTGTCAAGTCTGACTCGCCCTGTTCTGATGCGAGGCAATCCCTCTCACCTTTACTCGCCTGCCGCTCCAGACCTCCATCTGGCTGATATCTGGAAAAAAGAGAAATGTTAGTTTTACTGAGGTTTAAACTCCAGACTGCTCTACTGTAAGGCGGTGTTATGTTCTGACGTAGTCACAGGGTGCTGCTAGCCCGTTCTCACTCCTGAGGCGTAATATGGTGACGATTTGTCCTGAGGAACGCCAAAGGTGACCTGCGTTCTTATGCTACGCGCCGGGTTATGGAAGAAATCCAGTAGAATAATACACGTCCCAGCCATGTATTCCAGCCCTAAACCGAACCTTATCCCTAACTTAAACAGCACTTTAATGACGTGTGTTCCAAACCGATTTAATTAAAGCCAACAAAACATCTGTAGATTGATTCCAAATGGTTGTCATGTTTCCTCATTTTTCCGATCTCGTCATTTAGGGACTCGTTGGGTGCCCGGAAGCGTAATATGTTGATTATTTGTCACCTAACGTAAAATATTACGCTTTAGGAGTGAGATGTGGTTCTGCGCATCTATCAACTACTGTATGTCCTTCACAAAAGCTCTAGACTTTTTAACTTAAATGATTCAGTTTTACAAAACAAGCAAAGTGTAAATCCAGTTTAAACCTAATAATATGTAGAGCATGCGTCCGTGTTTACTGATATTTGTGGTGCAGGCGACAGAGGTGTGCAGCAGGTTCCGGGTTCAGCGAGTAAACATCTTTATTTACTCAAGCAGCCACTGAGCAGCGTACAGTCAGACCATTCATAGCCCTGACATCACTAGTGTGACGCAATAACAAGCAAGGCAATCATTCCTGTGGCCGTCTGGGAAAGCTATTAGAGACGTTCCTTCACAATATTACACAAAGAGGATTTTTCTCGAGTTAAACTTTTGAGTTGTCTAAAAAATGTACTGACCTGAGAAGCAGTACGCACACAGCAACCAGCGAATAGGCCAGCAGAGTTCCAATGGACATCATGTCCACCAGGGCCTTGAGGTCAAACAGGAAAGCCATGATGGCTACAGCAGGCAACAAAAGAAGAAGAAAAGAAATGAACACAAACACTTTCACCCTTAAAACAAAATTTCAACAGGTGGATCATTACTGATTACCAGCACAGACACAGAACACAGTCCTCTACGTCCACACACAGTAACATGGAAAAGCCATTTCCTTCTAATAATTGAACATGACAGTCACCAGATGCAAATTAAATTGTGTGGGTTCTCTCCGGGTACTCCGGCTTCCTCCCACAGTCCAAAGACATGCACTTTGTGGGGATAGGTTAATTGAAAAATCCAAATTGCCCATAGGTGTGAGTGTGGGAGTGAATGTGAGTGCGAATGGTTGTTTGTCCCTGTGTGTTGGCCCTGCGACAGACTGGCGACCTGTCCAGGGCGTACCCCGCCTCTCGCCCTATGACAGCTGGGATAGGCTCCAGCACCCCCCGCGACCCTGAAAAGGATAAGCGGAAGCGAATGGATGGATGGATGGATGTTTTCACTAGAGAACAACACAGCTGAATATTTCCACAGTATGATACAACAGCTGTATTCATCTCCATATAGAGTGTCATTTGATGTGAGATATACTGCGGTGTTGCTTGTCTTGTATCTCAGCACCAGACTTCAGTATGGAAGTTTTCTCAGCAGCGTGGTTCAAACACAAGCAGTGGTATGTCCGCTGCTTCTCACAACATCATTAAAAAGCAAAAATATCAAAGAAAGCTCCCCCGCTTGGTACCATCAGGTGCTCAGTACATAGCCTGTGGTGGTGGTGCAGGTGTGCTGGGTCTCTCCCAGGGTTCACATCTGCCAGTCACTTCACAAAACTCTGCAAGTCTAAGCTGGATGAGTGCGATCCAGCTAAGTGCTGCACGTCTGGAGCCTTCTGAGCAGGAGAGCTTTAAAAATGGGCGTTCTTAATAATGCGTGAGCCAGTGTTAATTTTGTCTAACAGGAATTTTCATCATAGGTTTTGCCAATGATCCCGTTTTCTGACAACAACAAGACGCTAACTAAATAAAAACGACTGCACGAGGACAAAAACTATGACGAAATAATCTTTTACATTTTATATTTCAGTCAACCAAATCACCATTAGATTCAGCTGTTTGGTTTAGACATTTAGCCGATTAAGACTAAAGCTAAAATAATTTATGATTAAAACTAAATTAATTTTTAGTCAAGAGACAACGATTAAACTAAGTCCAAAATTAACACTAATATGTGCACCACACTGACACACAAAGGCCAGACTATGTCAAACAATTACATCCTATTTCATTTAAACTTTTTGTGTGTGTGTCCTATGCCTAGGTTTACGTGATTGTGTTGAAAACTTCACCTCAGCTCTTCTCTTCTCTGCTAAAAGTCTGATGCTATGAGAGGTTGTTGTGCTTCAAGCTAATATTAGCGTACATGACAACTTGATCAATTCTGTTTAGCATGTTAACCATACTAGTTTAACACACTGAACACGTTTCTTTTGCTGTTTGTGACCAAACACAAAAAAAAGCCAACTGCAGTTGCCCAAATGGACACTTGAAGCTGCTTCCAAAGTTGAGTCAGTCCCAGTTTACTTCCATGTCCAAATGGATGAGTCACATGTTTACAGCCTGGAATAAAGAAATTATTTTGGTTTCGTTAGCTTCCCTCGGCACTTTAACTCACTAAACTGGAACTCTCCACCATGATCGTAGTGTGGTTCCCTTTTGGAGCATTTTAAGTGAATTATTTAAAAAATACCAACAACTGCTATTACTTGTGTTATTTACTTAGCAGAACGTAGCAGATATCAGTGTCTCTGTGTTGTTCCAGTAGAGTTTAGAGAGCTAGCTTCCTAACCATGCCTGTTTAATAATCTTCTGGGGGGTTTTTTTTATTATCATGGCGAGCACTTGTATTTAGTTATTTTCTAGCTTCTTTTTCAAAAAATAGCCATCTGGACTTGTGGACATGTGGTGAACATTTGTCTGAATTGGGTTGTTGGTTTTGTCGCATGCTTGTGGAAACACTATCACCCAGTTTATCATGCAGCCACCGTCACCAAATGATCATCTGTAGAGAGATTATTTCAAAAGAAAAAGAAAAACACCACGATACAACCCCATGATAGATCCGGCAGCTTACCCGCAGTGGTACCTGCCGCCATGGTGGCAGCCACAGGCGACTGGCGCTTACTCACTTTGGACATAAATTTGAATAGAATACCATCTCGTGCCATGGCAAAGAGAATGCGTGGTAGAGGGAACATGGAGCCCAATAGGCTAGGGAGAAGAGGGTTGATGGTTAAGTTGAGGGCTTTCTGGGAAAGAAAACATGACACCTGCACAACTGTGAAAGAACAACAGGTGTATACAGACGTAAGACAAGCTCCTTACATACTAGATAATTAAAAGCCTAATGGCCCAATTTGATTTAGAACCAACTGACTCGTCGACATTGACTCCGCTGTGTCTTTCACAGTTGATCAGTGAGGAGAAAGATTAGCTTAGAGTGATCCCACTTGGATTCTCCCTGGCGCTCACCTGCAACTACACCGGAGCTCATAGTGGCAATAAGTGGGGTCTTCGTCTTAGGATTGATTCGGGCTAAGGCTTTGAAAAGCACCCCATCCTCTGCCATAGCATAGATTACACGAGGCATAGGGAAAATGGAGCCCAGCAGACTGCATGAGACAGCAGAGACATGCAAGACCAACACATTAGTCAAGAGCCCCAAACCCAGACAGTAAATCACACATACAGGGCTGAAACACACACAAACCACTGAATGTCTTTCTTTCCTGAAGGTAATATGCTCTCTTTTTTTTTCTTCTTTTTTTTCAAATTTAACAACAGTGTACGATCCCATTACGTTTCAAAAGGGATTACGCTTGTCATAAGGATAAAAATGCCAGTCAATACAATAACAGCATACACCAATCGCAGGCACTGGCATAAATACAAAATTTAATTGCTTTGAGTCCAATCAGATAATCTTCACCTGAATGTGGCCATGAGCTGGATCGACTCAGTGAGATTTACCAGGGTTTCTTGAGAGTAAACCGATTTATAAACCCTCAGGGAAGAAAGAAAGAATGGAAACTGCACCATTAGATAGTTTGGAGACATTCTCCAACTTCCTCAATATATGGAGAGGCTTACAATGTAAGAATTACATCACAGAGTCATGCAGGTGTCTCAAAATGGACACAATTACATATTGCACCCACCACACCACAGATTAAGCAGGAAGAATCAATCCATTAACAAGACACACCTGGAGATATGCGGTCAAATCTTTCAACCAAATCTCAGTCCCATTTATCCCCAGTTGACAGCATCCACAACGATCACAAATGCAGCATTGTATCTAAAGGTTTGCTGTAGCAACGGATGTGTTCATTTGCTAATGTTTGCAGCTTGAATTGTTAAAACAAATCCAGCGGTTACCTTGTAGACAGGGCACATAGTGAACCCACAGCCACCACGTATTTCGCAGGGCCCCAACCCACATAGTCAAATGCCATAGGCAGGGGACTTTTTTCATCCAGTAGATAGTAGGGCATCATCAGCGTGAGGGCAGCTGACACACCAAAGTATGCCAAGAAGCACACGGTCAGTGACACCACGATGCCAGTGGGAATGGCCCTCTGAGGGTTTTTGACCTCCTCACCTATCACACACAGACACATGAAAACATGAAGCTCTGCTTTAGTAAAATCCACATTAAAACTCAACCCGACTGGACTCACCTGTTGTTGCAATGCAGTCAAAGCCAACAAAAGCATAGAAGCAAGTTGCAGCTCCTGCTAAGGTCCCGGAGAAGCCGTAGGGCATGAATCCTCCAACGCCATAATCGCTGCTTACATTGGCTGTCACGGACAGGTTTCTGTAAGATGTACACTCATGACTGTAAGCAATACTGCATCTAATGCTCTGCATGTTGTTGCGTATTAAATGATATTTGAAAGGGTAGTCGTCTTTTCCCTGGGCCCCTCTGAGTATAGAATTGGCTTGGCAAATAAATAAATTACCTTGTAGCTATGGTGACATTTTTAAGGGAGTCTTCAGTTATCTTCCAGTTGTATGCGTCTCCTTTGACAAAGCCAGAGATGATAACGAACAAGAGCACGAGCACATTGATTGATGTGAAGACTTTATTGACCCAGGCTGACTCCTTCACTCCAAAGGACAGAAGTCCTGAATGTGTAGATAAAAAAAAACTGAGCTCAGTGCACTAACAAGATGCTTGCTGTAGAATATTTAAAATGCCAACTCCAGTATACTCCAGTTAACCTAAATCAATATATTACTGATTTGGATCTAATCTTAAAATGCAATCCTGCAAGGATCCGAGTCCAGCTGTCACTGATTGCAAATTTTCGCAATTGAGCAGACTGATCATTAAAAAGTTACCTGTTTTGTATCAGCATGCTATTTTAGTATACTGGGTAAAAGAAATGGCTATGTCTTTACTGGTTTCTATGTTATGAAGGAGGATTATAAAAGCTATCACAGCTTATCCTGAGAAATAAATGGATATCTGTACCAATCCTTGAAATAAAACTAATAGAAATGTGTGCAACAGAAAATTATTAGGTGCGTTTCAGGACACGACCCAACCTCCAATTTTGTTTTGGACTATCTTATATTTGCATAGCTTGTATATCTGCCATCCTCACAAAAACAACCAAACACTAGCTGATTGTTACTGGGTTGCACTGATTTAATGTAATCATCGTATTGGCAGGCTAAGAGCAAAAACCCATGATTAAATTGTTTGAGGGTCAAAGGGTTGAACGTAAAAAAGTACAACTATGCAATATTCTCCAAATTGCTGCATGTGAGCAAGACACAGCTTATGCTTCGACTTAAGTGATCAAAATCTGGGTGCATCTGAAGACCTGCGGGAACAGCGTGCATGTGTGCACCTAACAGACTCACACAACCCACTGAGGTCTCTTGCCCTCTTTAACACAAGAGTCCACTGCTATCCTGTTTTAGATTATGTCAGCTGTGGCTCATAAGCTTGTTTTTGCTCAAGATGCAGCCAATTCTAAATTTCATTTACTCGCTGCAGCCTGTGTGTCAACGGTTTGACTTGAATCTTGTGATTTTCAGCTTTTGATTTGCTGTCTTACCAGAGAGCAGCAGAATCAGGCAGACCGCAAAGAAGTCAGGATACTGGGCCAAACCAGGAGAATTCATGCTGAAGTGGGTTTTACAAAATATCTCTATGTGTCCGCCTGTCATTTCATCAAATGTGCCGCTCCATGCTCTAGCAACTGAGGAGGTACCTGTGAGGAAACGAAGAAAAGATGCAATTGGAGAGCACAGTGTCTTCTTTACATAAAAACAAATTTGAGGATCGCCCCTAACTCACCGATCACATAGGAAAGGATTAGATTCCAACCAGTGATGAAGGCCCAAATCTCGCCTACAGTGACATAACTGTAAAGGTAAGCAGAGCCGGTCTTAGGGACTCGGGCGCCAAACTCGGCATAACATAAGCCAGCCATGACAGAGGCCAGGGCGGCGATTAGGAAGGAGATGACGATGCTGGGACCGGAGTCTCCTTTGGCCACCTCTCCAGCCAGTACGTACACACCAGCGCCCAGAGTGCTGCCCACTCCCAGAGCAATGAGGTCAAGGGTACCCAAGCAGCGGCAGAGCTTGGAGTCTTCCAGGCTGTTTAGGTCAACCACTTTCCTTCGTACCAAGGAGCGGCTGAATGACAGAACCTGCTTCAGCATGTTGACACCTGCTAACAGAGAAAGAAGAGAAGAAAAATGCAACAAAAAAAACCAGTCTGCTCACATGTTGTGGGGCATGAGTTGATGATGTAATAGGATGGATGCAATAATATTGGAGACCAGCCTGTCAAAATCACAGTGCAACCAAGAGAAAGAAAATCACATTTTAAAAAGTCCCTACAGGGCTCCAGAACTGTAAAACCCAAAGGGCAGAGTGTAAGTGCAGTCTGAGTTATCTCCACCTGCTCTGCATTTTGCCCTCTTACAGCTCTCTACTTACAAATCACAGGTTGCACAACCTGGGAGATGAAACAAAAGCGGGGTGTCCAAAGAAAGGTTAACCCTACAAACTATGAATTCTAGGAATGTTTACATTTCACTGCGTGTTGTACCTGTATAACTATGCATGTGACAAATAAAGAATCTTGAATCTTGAATGCTGCCAAATGCTGTTGCTGGCAAAAGGTCCAT
>VUQR01010449.1:0-10471 GCA_015108515.1 Hemichromis elongatus | reverse complement strand
GGTTGCAAGTCTGTAAAAAAAAAAAAAAAAAAAGATAAAGCAAGACAGACGTCCATTTGGTCATTAAATAACAGCATGAATTATTACAGTCTCCCTGATCTTGGCTTCATATTTATGAAAGTCGTATATCTGACACAAGAAAAAGCCAAAGTGTTCATAATTTATCTTATTAATCCATAATTCAATGTTTAGGAGTGCTTTATGTGTGTGAGGTCAGCTTCCCAGGGTTCAGGGTCCTGCTTGTGGAGTTCAGCGCATACAAAGAGCTCCACTTTAGTTCATGCGCCCAAGGGGAGAGCCACACAGTGATCTCTGGCTGTTTCCCATGTTGCTATTAAATGTGGAGATATGAGAAACTGTGTGGTTGAATAATTTAAATTGAACATGCAGAGGAAGGAAAAGTACTGTGAATTTCTACTAGTCCTAATTCTCATATGTTAGGTTTTCGTGTGTGTGCACTGAATGTTGTGAACTGATGAGGAGGAGTCCCCGTATGAAGCCTAGCTCCTCTCGCTTCCTTCCAGGCTGCCATCTGCCGCAGCAGCCAGCCCCTGTCCGGTTTCAGCGCTCGCTGCCTGGAGGATGAACAGATGCTTGAGGCCATCTTGAGGTCCAATCCCCGCAGTGACTTCATGTATGTGGTGGATACTAGGCCTAAGGTGAGCCCTTTGTATCTATGGAAAGGCCTGCATGTGTTTAAAGCACCAACTGTATATTCAGGTGGGATTTATTTTTCCAGACTGTGCTCTGCCAGCTGAAGATCTCACAGCAAACGCTTTACAAACATCGCAGATCCCTGCTAGATGTTATATGATCTGTATTAATGGTAATGTTTCTGAAACATATGCATTTTATGTAATTTTGCCTCTGAAAGAGTCTGAACTCAGTAGTTTGCTTTGCTTCTAGATCACCATAACTTTTCATTACACAGCAAAGCCAATACCTCCAGCTTTGAATAGTTCATTGTACAATCCAATGAAATAACAACTTCCTAAACAGAGACATCCACTGAAATTCATCGTTTCCCTTTCTTTATATCTTATGAAGATCATATCTATATAACTCTTTTTGAACTGTGGGCAGCACGGTGGTGTGGTGATTAGCACTGTTGCCTCACAGCAAGAAGGTCCTGAGTTTGATTCCACCACCTAGCCGAGGTCTTTCTGTGTGTGCATGTTCTCTTTGTGTTTGCATGGGTTCTCTCCAGGTACTCTAGCTTCCTTCTACACACCAAAGACATGCAGTTAGTCATTCCAAATTGCACATATGTGCGAATGGTTGCCTGTCTCCATGTGTTAGCCCTGCAACAGACTGGTGACTTGTCCAGGGTGTAGCCTGCCTCTCACCTAATGTTAGCTAGGTGGAGCGACCCTGACAAGGATAAGTTGAAGAGAATGGAAGTATGAACTGCTTTATGTTTGGACATTGCTTCAACTCCATACTCAGACCCTTTACTCCATGCACAGGTACACAGAAGTTTTTCCTGGTAGTACGTACATTCACAGCTTTGAAGTTACAAAACCTCCTGGTAGTTCATTATTTGTTGCTCTGAACAGAATTTGTGCTGTTTGAAACTCCAATAGATCTGCAGTACAGAGTGATGTACAGTCTAATGCCTGCTTTGCCTTGTTTAGTATTGCAATGCTTATTTATACTTGGGAATGAATATATCATATGTGTGCTCTCCAATTAAGTCTGTCATCTGTTATTACCACAAGACTTATATTTTTATTCACTATTTATTCTTTATGTCAACACAGATGATTTTAAAATTTGACTGTGATTATATGTACAAAAGCACAGGGTCACCTACACATTGCATCTACAGGAGCAGTCCTACATTTATCTCTGTCTTTGCATTTGCCCTCTATTTAATATGCACATTGAAGGACATATCCTAGTGAAAAACGACTCCAGGGTAATGCCATTTGGAATGGGAATTTGGTTAGATGCCATATTTCTGAGATTTTTAGGGCCAAACACAATAACTTTTCTTTTAATCTAAATTTAGTAGCAGAAAATTAGAGGTCATCAAAGTCATTATGTCATTAGTGTTATCTGGCTTCATGGATAGATTAAGTTGGGTGTCATCTGCATAGCAGTGAAAATGTATGCTATGCCTTCCAATAATTAACCTTAGTGTGTGAGGAGGGCTCTCCATTTACATGAACAAATTGAAGTCTATTAGATAGATATGATACAAACCACTATACAGCACGGTACCTTTAACACCTTCTAATTCTGCTATTCTGTGGCAAATGCCAATTGAGCTTCATTTATACTTAGCACAGCAAATTGTCTGATTGATGTGCATTGTAGCTAAATGCAAAAATAGAGGGAAAAAAGAAGGTGGGAAAAATGTCTGTGGCTTCCATCTGTAAAATCTTTCCTGATTTGGGGGGTTGTCTCATTGTTGCCCCTCTAGTGTACCTGTTGTCAATTTATTAAACACCATAGCAACCAAGGTGATTAACAGTACCCTCTGCTACCTAACTGACAGGATCAATATCCCAGAAGTTTAACCAACTTGATGCTAGTCTGATCTTTCCCTTTTTTTTTTAGTAGTATATGATAATGGGATGGGGAAAATGAGTTTTAGATACACTATGTTACTATAGTTCAGTATAGCTGCTATAAGTTGTAAAACCAACCTCTTTCTGACATTACAGATAGTCAGGAGCCTTGAATGAATCAACTAACAGAGTTTTGTTTTGTTTTTTTTAGCTGAATGCGATTGCAAACCGAGCTGCAGGAAAGGGGTACGAAAACGAAGACAACTACTCCAACATCAAATTCCAGTTCGTCGGGATCGAGAACATCCACGTCATGAGGAACAGCCAGCAGAAAATGCTGGAAGGTAATTACTGCGTAATTATCATTTAGCTATAATGACAGCTTGAACTGATTTTTTTTTTAATTTGCTGTCAGAAATGCTGTCAAGGCTCTCAAAATCGTTTCACCGCATCATATTTTACGCAAACGTTCTGGCGTTGTCTGTTTAAATTGGCCGCGTCGTCACATTACTTAAGCAGAGCGGGTCTCCTGTGGGTTTTTTTTTTTTTCATATGCAGTCATGCAGAGTGAACTGTGCTGGAGTCAAGCCTCAAATGAGCCCACAGGAGAATTTCTGGGTATTGTGCAGGGGTGCTCCTAGGAAGACTTTGAATCCATCTGGGTTTTATTTCAGAGCTATTTTGGTTTCCCTGAGCGGACAAAACCCCGGACATTATCCCCCAAAGAGAGACAGAGGGCGTGAGAATGATGCGATTTCAAGCCTGAAAAGTTATAGCTGCTCTCAATTGTGATAACTCTTTGCCCACTGGCAGCACAAGGGAAGTCTTTAAATGCTGGAGACAGTGCCTTGCCCTTTCACGTCTGCCCTCTGCCTTCCTCTCTCTGCCCGGTTGCACACTTTAATAAGATTAAGAAGACCCCCCCGCCTGACAGCAAAGCCTCAAACATCTCTTCTTAGTGCAAGTCCACTATGCTCAGTGTTACAAAACCTTAGAGGCTAAAATGAACCCGTTCACCTGCTTTTCTGTTATCAGCCCTTACAGGTCAGCAAACTGACGTAGTATCAACAAAAAAAAAAAACCACTTTGTCCACACCTCAGTGAGTAATCAGAGGGTTTCAGTTATCTAAAGGTGATTTATGATCATTAGTGTAATTTATTCTCGAATGAGTTTGTGTAACGCTGCCTGTGAGTGAACTTGCAAATACCTGAAAATGGAACATTTTTATAAAATGATTTAAGTGCATTTTTATAATGAAATGGCACAGTGAGCCTGCAGCCGTTGGCGTTAGAGGAAAAGTCAGTGCATCATTAAAATGAAAAGGATTCCTCCTCTGGGGAACCATTACTGTCTGGGCAAATTGATGGCAGTTGAATAAGTGAACTGAAGTGGTTTTATATTGCTCATCCCCAAGTGGCTGTCGCTGGTGTGTGCAAAGCCATCGTCAGTGGGAACAAATAACATGAGAAGATAAACAGAATCTGCTTTAAAAAAAACAAAATATGCTCGGGTGACCCATATGTTGTCTCAGCGTGCACAGACTCCCTGTAAACTTGTCTCTGCTGCTGTCAGGGTTCTGTGAGGTTTCATAAAGTCCCGCCATCAGGTATGCTCCGTGTTTCCTGACAGTGAGACAGCTGTGTTGTGGTTACAGTGTGTGAGCTGCGTTCCCTCTCCATGTCCGACTTCCTGGAGGGTCTGGAGAGCTCAGGCTGGCTGAAGCACATCAAAGCTGTTTTGGATGCAGGCATCTTCATCGCCAAGGTCAGTCTGGAGGCTAATCCCCACTGTCTGCCTCACCGTTGCACTGGATATTGGTTTAGGTGTGGGTTTGTTTGTGTCCTGTATCTTCTGTGTGTCTGTGTGAAACCAACATCATCCATCTGTGCAGGGACGACACGAGAAGCCCTTAAGGCTGTCCCCCAGATTTACACGGATCAGCCACAACATTCAAACCACTGACAGATGAAGTGGTTAACATTGATCATCTCATTACAATGTAATGCAAACTTTGGGTCCTAGCAAGCAAAAGCACTAAAACAGCGGTCCCCAACCCCTGGGCCATGGACCGGTACTGGTCCATGAGTCGTTTGGTACCGGGCCGCGAGAGTTCAGGTTCGGGTGTGAAATTTATGGTTTTCAGGGTTTTTATTGGTTTTTATCAGTATTATTTATTGTTTTCATCATTAACTCAGTTTTCCTGGGTCGTTTCCCATATGTTATAAGTAAATAATCTTTTTTTGGTACCGGTACTGCCTTTATTTTTTTTGCATTTATCCACGACACCTTAAAGGCCTGTCCGTGAAAATATTGTCGGACATAAACCGGTCCGTGGTGCAAAAATGGTTGGAGACCGCTGCACTAAAACATCACCTGCTGGTTAGTGAACTTCAGTTATGAAGCCCTGAGCAAAGCAGGGTTTGTTTGGGATGCTTCGAGTAAGAGATGGGTCTGACAGCAAAACTGTGTGCTCATTGGCTAACAGCGTGTGATTTTGACTCTGAATGATCAGTGTCAACAAAATGAACTTTCGGTATGACCAGAAACTTATTACTGAACCTATAAGTTCAACAGGATAATGTTTACTGGGGTCAAAGAGACGGGGAGCCGAGGACCGTTTTCCCATAGACTCCTATCCAACCACGAGTCTTTTGGAAAGCCAACATTGTTGCCCCCCTGCTGGCCATTATGAAGAATGCAGGTTTAAGACACTTCAGTGTTGCCTTCACACTTAAGATCCAGACCTACCTACCAGATGCTGTGGCTTTTTAAAGATGTTCCAAATTATCCAAAGGAGAAAGAAATGATGTGGATCTTGTAATTAAAACATCTTCATTGTACTTTTTTAATAACACGTCTCTCAGGTTCCACCACTTGAGGTGATGCAGCTAAGATTAGTAAAAGGTCAGTATGAGTTTCTTGAAAATGAGACGGGGTTCTTGTGATTAAAAATGATCTGATGACTGGCTGGTTTTCTTCTCACAGCCTCTCTAAAATAGCGTCTGACTGGAAAGCAGAGGTACGTATAGTACACAAGTGGAAAATCACCACATCTAATTTTGGACGTTTTTATTTGTCTTTCTGTGTTTGTGTGTGTGTGTGTTTGTGTAGGCTGTTGCAGAGGAGGGGGTCAGCGTCCTTGTTCACTGTTCAGATGGGTGGGACCGTACTTCTCAGGTGTGTTCAGTGGCCTGTGTGCTGCTGGACCCCTACTACAGGACCCTCAGAGGATTTATGGTACATACTGGACCTTTTTTTAATTTAACACACAGTGTAGGGTTACATCTCAGTGGTATCATGTTAATATATCCAATTGCATTCTGGCTTTAGACGATAGGGCCTCATACTGGGCTCACGCTACTTGTTTGTTTAATCAGAAGCAATCTATGCTGGCTAACTTGAAATACACCAAGAAAAATAAATAAAACAGAGAAGCCTACTTTGAGAAATCCCCCTGCAGTCAGTTGGAGGTCAGGCAGTCTTGGCGATGGACTGTGTGCTATGTCTGAACTTTTTAATCGTCATGTTGCTTGTGTTTTAACGCTTTTCTTTCTGCATTTAGGTTCTCATCGAGAAAGACTGGGTCTCATTTGGACACAAGTTCTCCCACAGGTCTGCCTCTGAAACATGACTTTCGTGGCATCGGCTGGATTTGGTTTAAATCTTCTGATTTAATTCCATCTATCTCTTTTCCAGATGCAACCACTTGGTTGGAGACCCCAAAGAGGTGTCTCCCATCATTGATCAGTTGCTGGAGTGCGTGTGGCAGCTGATGGAGCAGTTCCCTTGTGCCTTTGAGTTTAACGAGAGGTTTCTAATCGCTATACATAATCACATCTACTCCTGCCAGTTTGGCAACTTCATTGGAAACAACCAGAGGGAGAGGATAGAGCTGAGGTGAGATTTAAACCTGCAGACACCATGCTGGGAGAAGATTGACTGGTAAAGAGAGGTGACAGGGGACCACATCATTAGTATTGTACAAATAGGACACATTGCTAGAAAAAACATGTCATATAAATTCTTTACTATTCATGCAGTATGTGTGTCTGAATTTTTATTCTCATATTTATTTCCCTGTCTTCCATTTGGATTTCACATAGAGTGCATGAGAGGACTCATTCTTTGTGGAGTTATCTATGGGCGAACCGTTCAGACTACATCAACCCTCTGTACAGGCCGAACCACAGCCAGGCTCAAGGGCTCCTCCGGGCATCAACTTCCCCCTACAGTTTTAAGTAGGTTCTCTCCAGCTGCACCAGATCGCACAGCATCAATTGAAACCTGGTATATACACTGTAACAACCCCCCCCCCCCCATATATATATCTATGGGAAGATAATCATTATGTGAAAGTCAAGACGTTTGTTGAAATTTTATTCTGCCGATGCATTTGTCTTTATCTGTGGAGATTTTGGAAAGGGCTGTACAACCGTTTTGACCATGGGATGCATCCACGGCAGTCTATAGAAGATTATCTACGGGCCATCCAGGAGGAGACACAGCAGCTGGAGGAGCAGCTCGCATCACACACACAGGTAGGACTGGGCTATGCTGATCAGCCACAAGATTAAAACCATTTAAAAAAGGCCCTACGTGTAACAGAAATTGCTGAAAAACTGATGCTGGCTATAATAAAACGCATTGTTTTGTAGCTTGCTATGTAGCAGCAGAGTAGTCAGAGTTCCCATGATGATTCCTGTAGTCCTGCTGGTATGCATGTGCAAAGTAATGAAAGAAGGAGGACTTGTCTGATCACATTTTTTCTTTTGCACTGACATATGCAGTGTTTACCCGAGAGGGAGATACCATCAGGGAGACCTGTGGGAGGAAGTCAAAATAGCTGAGGTGGTGTGATGCTCAAAGGTCACTGGTTACTTTGGCAACCAGTGACCTAAACGTTGCTGCAGGTCACATTCACCCCAACATGCAGTTATATTCTCCCTTTCAGCAGGATAATGCAGCCCAGCAAATTCCCCAGACCTTTCCAAACTCCCCAGTATTGTGCAGCATGCTGAAAAAAAAAGAAGTAATTTCTTGCGAGTAAACTTAACAACCTGTGCACAAAGAAGCCATCACACGTGCGACAGTGTCTGCTTTGCAAATAATGCAGCAGACAAGCAAAAATTAGCACAGCAAAATTAGCGCTGTTTTAAAACTTTTTTTCTTTAAAATTTAAAAAATGAAGTTTGCTGAATTAACTATCAAATGATATAATTTGCTGTGTAGCAGTGGAAATACTAAAAACTGGCACTTTATTACTTTAAAGCTGAAGAAATCTTTAAAGTTGAATATTCTAGGGCAAGTTTGGAGCTTTTTGATAATTTGTGACATAAATAAGAATAAATATTATTCTTATTGTTCTTATCAATAGAAGATTTCTCAGCTGGAGCAGGAGCAGGAGTGCAGTGATTCCTGCAAAGCAACCACCTTCGATAAGAGCCCCACGATGTGGGCTCCTGGTAACGACCTCGGTCTAGCCAACACTCCTCAGGACTACACCGGCGGCTTCATCACCAGCAGCCTCTGCCAGCCTAAAGGACCAGACAGCATCCTCCTGCCAAAGAGCACGAACCAAATATGTGACGCCAGCTTCTCCAACGGTAGCGACCAGGAATCTGGGATCGCGGACCTGAGCTGCCGTTCACCTCTCAGCGAGGACAGCACCAGGGATCCGGACTCTGATGAGGCAGCCTACTCAGCTGCCTGAGAACATGTAGCGTTGTGTGGGAGGCGCATCACCGGCCAAACATCACCTGAGCGACACTGAACAAACACTACCATTACGTTGATCGTGTGACCCGACTATTGGCCAATTTCAGTGCGGGTCTTATTTGGGTTGCACAGTTTGCTTGCACTTTTGTTTGCATGCATGCTGGACTTTTCATGTCCCTGTATTCCTTTGTGTTCATAGTTGTTTCCTATAGCTGAATGCATTTAAACATTTCCCAGTTAAGGAGTCCAAAGAAAGCTTACATTTTTTGTCATTTTAATCCAAATTTAACAGAAAGTAGGAGCAAGACTGACTCCCTGCAGTTTAATGTAATTCTAAACAGTGTGTGAATGCTGTTAATGATAAGCCATTTAAGGGCTTCTATTTGCTTTCGCTTCTGGTCTTCCGTAGCGGTATTCAGTAGATATTTGGCTTTACAGTGTAAACACCATAATAGTGTAAAATGATAGGATGTGCTCTGAACATAAGCCAGTAATAAATATTAGTTAACATTTAAGAGTAGCAATGATTCTGATATGCCCAAATGTAGCAGCATTTCAACCCTAAAGGATTGTATATATGACTGACGTGAACTCACTCTGCAGGCCACAGTGACCTCACCTGGGCCTGGGAGTCATTACACTCTAATAACCAGCGGTCACTGCTTTGTTTTTGGCACCTTGTTGTCCACTCCTGGATGTTTCAGCATATTATAGGATTTGACAGGGTTTTACCACAAAGGGATGTAAAAGGAAGCTTTTGAAAAAACAAAGCGATTTAATAAACGTCGTGCACCGTGTTTCGACACCAGTGCACGACTGGACTACCGGAGCATGTGCACACTACTTGGGGCAGCAGATGACCAACAGAGACTCCTTGAGAGTGTTTGTGTTATCTCAGCTGTCCAACTGACAATAAAGCTGCTTGCTATAGTAGTGTAGTACCCATTATTGTTTTGGTGAACTCCTGTCACAGAACAGTGCAAAGATTACTGAGCAAAGCATGTGGAAATATTTTTGTACTATAAGCTATTTTTGTCTTCTCTGACCTCGCTTTAAATGCTTGTTTTGTTGTTGTTTTTTCAGTGTCTAAAATGTCTGAGTCATACCAAATTCTGTCCTTCTATTAAAAAAACACAGAAAAAAAGCCTTAAAGCGTTCTGATGCTGCCCTCATTTGTTCAGTTGGCTCAAGATAGGTTTGCAAAAGTGATCTAAAGGCAAACTTATGTAAATTTAAGTCAGTTTTCTGCATATACTTCCTGTGTTCTTGCTTATTAAAGAGACAATAGACTTGGATTACAATATCACATTCATAAATGGAGTAAAGTGTAAGTAAATACAGCCACTGAACAAAAAGAGAGCCTTTGTTAAAGTGTGCTGTTATTTGTGTATTCAGGTCACCTGTTCTCCTGATCTAATTTTGCTTCTCTAGTTAGATACTCAAGCAGGCACCAACGCACCTTCACAGACCCTCGTGTTTATTTATTCAAAGCAGTAAGGCTCAAATCCTTAATCTGAAAACAAAAATATATTTGATGTTTGGACTTAATCACCATGAAACAGATTTGCATTACATCACCAGCAAGGTTAAGTTAATGGCAGTAAAGCCTGTCCCTCATTTTAGGGATGAATGATGGAGGCTTCAATCTCCCTGTTGTTACTGAACATCTGCACAGCTGTGCTGGTGGGGAGCCAGACCCTGAAGCGCTGCCACCACCAGCAGTCCTGTTGGGTGTGAGTTTTTAGTGTATCACTGTAGTCTTTCCAGAATGTACAGATTAAACTAAACCTCTACTAAAAACTGAACAGATAGCCGGCTAAGTAAGTAAGTAAAATTTTATTTATATAGACCTTTCAAGACAAATCACAAAGTGCACAATCAACAGAAGCTGACCTAAAGAGCTTCAGAGGCAGGCACATTTACCTTCCAGGTCTCCAATAAAACCCAGTTTCAAATACATGAAAAGCTGAATGGTGTGACTAATTGTTGTGAAGTTTTAGTGACCATTAAAGTATGGTCAGAATTTGCAAACTGATGATAATTAATTTCATAAATCATGACACACTGCATAAGCTGCTGTTATAAATAAAAGGTATCGGTAATGGTATCGGCAATATGGAGCCTGTATTTACTTGGTACTGGATCGGTACCAAAACTTGGAGAACCTTGACTAGAACTTAGTTGGTCACGTTTTTTGTTTTTAAATTTTAAATGCACAAAATTGGAAACATTCACAACTTCC
>VUQR01010448.1:18125-38287 GCA_015108515.1 Hemichromis elongatus | reverse complement strand
AGTCTGAGTATTCACGATAGCTGTCAGCTTCTCCCGGGTGTTTTCAGGTGCGATGTTAAAACTACTCACAGCAGACGTGATCCTCTCCATGATGTCATCCTTGCTTCCTCTAATGAGCTCATTTTGGGAAGCCACGACTTGCTCCACCGTTTCAATCAGCATAGCAGGCAGCGTTCTGGCGATTTGAGCAGCCGTCTCCGCTTTCTTGCTCTTATTATTCTTCGATAACCCAGGGCCAAGCCAGCTCCAATCAGCAAGAGCCCCGTTATCATGAGTCCGAAAAAGTAGATGTCTTCAATGTCCTCAATGTACAGTCCCACTAGGCACACGATCCTCCATCATGTATCCAGCAGGGAACGTCCCTCCAGGACACTCGGGCTCTCCCGAACCCAGGCTTCTCTTCGAGAAGAGGGTGTCAATTGCATTTAGGGACCAGCTGATCAAATCCATAATTCCTCTTGTAGGATTTTAGGTTTTGAGAACAGACTGTGAGACTCTTCTAGGGTAGAGGAGAGAAGTAGACAAAACTAGACGGAGACATCAGGAAGCCAAGCAGGAAAGATAAGGGATGGGAGAGGGAGAAAGTGCGACCGCCTTCGTCAAGAGCCAAGAGAATGTGCATATATTGCCTTGAAGAATAACTGATCATCAAATACTGGCTTTTACTGCTTTTTTTGTTCCTTTATGCTCCTTTATGTAAAAAAATACATAATTTGCATTTTTTGGAAATACTGTATATATGGAAAAAACAAGTTGATATTGGGTATGACCACCTTTATTCTTCAACACAGCCTGAACCTTCTCAGGCAAGGTTTCTTGTAATTTTTGTAAGAAGTGTTCATGAATAGTTCTGAAGGCTTCTTCATAGGACTTTCAAAGTGCTTCTTTGGATTTTGGCTACCTTTTGTTCCAGTCCCTCTCATGATGATCTCACACTGCTTCAATAATATTGATAATGTTCAATAATGAGGTCTGGGCTCTGGGGAGGGCAGTCCATGACTGTTAGTGTTCCACTGGGTGATTTTCTAGCTAGACGCGCTTCTACTGCATTGGCAGTGTGTTTGGGATCTCGGCCATGCTGAAAAATGAAGCCATCGCCAATCAGAAGCGTTCCAGATGGTATTGCATGGTGGATCAATATCAGAGGGAACTTTTCTGCTTTCATAATTTTATCAGTTTTGACAAGATCCTAAACACCACTGGCTTGAATGCAGCCCAAACCATAATGGAGCTCCTGACCTCCTCTGTAAATACTGAGAATAATTTGAATCACAAATTTCTAATTTGGATGCATAATTCTATAGGACCCGATGTCACTAGTTTCCAGTTTTCGTGTAATTTAGCGTACCTCTGCCTTTTCCTTTCCTAATAATAGCAGAGCCATCTTTCCACTAAAACCAAACAGTAGATGGATCAGATGAAGGTTGGATGTTTTTCTTGGGTCCTGCATCGGATCTTTGCACAGATGGTCAGGTACAAGAACTGGACTGAAAATTAGTGAAAAAGTAGCCAATGTCCAAAGAAAAACTATCAAAAAACTTGAAAGACTTTCAGGAGCGGCTCATGACTTTTGCTCAGCACTGAAAAAGCATCATCTGATTTTGTAAGCATATATGCAGTGTGCTTTGGATTTAACCAACAACAAGATTTTTCTCTGAATTTTTAAAAAAAAGTATAGTATAAGATGCAACCGCATACAAATCAAATGAGAAATTTATCACAAAGCTAATTTGCTGTTAGCATATCACATTATTTTAATGTTTGAATATACAGCATGTTGCATTGTGTCCACTGACTGTGGTTTCCCGTAATTAAAGAAATAACTCAACGATATTGAGAGATTATCGCCCCATGTGACTTGCAGGGTATCATTTATTGAGATAGACACGGAACAAAATGACCTCTGCCTTGCTAAGAGGTAATCAGTCAGCTAACGTCCATTCATGGGAGGCTGAATGAAGCATTTAGGAATTTGGTCTGTTTATCTGGTTGAAAGATGAATTGTGCAATATGTTCCTGCATGTTGCTGAAATCCTTGATTTTTTTTTTATGCTCCTATGTCAGTCCAAACATACTGCAGACTTGTGCTGCCCTTTTTCATTTCAGTTTATTTCTAGTGTTTGAAAACTAGCTGTCTGAAATGGCTCTTTGGAGATCCTGATAAAGCGGGCTCAGTTGTGTCTTCCAACAGACCCCCCACTTTCATTGGATATCAACTCCACTGTTTCCCCATTACACACTTATTACCTAGTCTGCTTGGATAAGCACAGCCAAATAACACAGTCTTTTTCTCAACATAACATGCAGCAGCCTGGAAAGCTCATTACAAGTGTTCACTATTTAACACCACAAAGCCACGCATTTGAAAACACGAGTGATCCCAATAAGGCGCAAATCTGACTCCCATAAAAGCCGAATACGAGAAACGCATCGGTTGGATTTATTTTATACATAAAACTGTGACAAGTTTCATTTCCCTGTATTGTTTTTTTCAGCTGGTTTGTTAGCAGTTTGAATCGCCTCCAAATTGAACCCATGACAGATATAAAAATATGACAAAAGTGTAAAACATCACTCTGAGCGATGTGCAGAGGCACACTTCTCCATACTCCTATTGCACTTTCTCTTTGTTGTATTCACCTCTCCGTCTCTCTGATCTTTCAACTCGTAATACATCTCTTTGTCTCTCTTCAAGTCCATTCTGCAGCTCCTATTTAGCGCATCCCAGGGGTGTGTCATCCCTGCAGGTCCACCTCGAGACAACAGGCATTATCACAGCCGCTGCAGTCTCTAGAAGCTGTGGCCTTTCCTTTCAGATGGATCTAAATGGGCCCTTCTACATTCTCCTCTGCTGTTTTACCCCCAGGGCTTGAAATCAGTGTCACAGAGAGAATCCACCACCTACCTATCTACCTCACTGCCTGGACAACACTCAACATCATCTACTGTCCCTTCTCAATTGTGTATCTGTTGCTCTCTCTTTCTGTCTCTCACTTTTTTTTCTCACTTTCTTTGATGTCCTTCTTTGCTTTTCTGTCACACCTTTCATGTCTGCTCTTTCACTCACATTCTCTTTCTCCCCATTTCTTTCACCCTTGCTGGCCCTGTATTGTTGCTTTAGTGGTCATATCACACCTTTGTGTTATGTTCAGGCCCCCTCTATGGATTTGAGACGAGCGCACGGGGTGTGACTTCATTTTAGACTGCACACAGGCTTTGCCAGCTATCTGGGTTCTATAGGTCTGGCCTTTCGTTTTCAGAGATATGGTCAAATGTGCATGCGTGTGCTTTTATTACCAGATTGAGGCCACTGAAATCTGAAGAGCTGCACTATACATCCTGTGTGGCCATGTTTCTCTCATTTTGCATTCCCTTTCCTCCATTGACTTTGATTTGACAAATCACTACAGTGGCCAAGGAATGGCTTGTCCAAAAACTCTGGCCAAACTCTGCCACTCGTATCCTGGCACAATTACCTCGGCTGTCTGTATTCAAGACCGAATGGCAAGGAAAACCCACTGTGTGGTAGCTGGGAAGAAGCTTTATGCTAGCGAGGGATCCTTTGTTTTCTCTGTCCTCTCCATTCTTTGGGGAGACTTCCAAATATCTGTGAGAAAAGCAGCAGCAACAACCTCTCATAATATGTCCTCTTCAGCAGGATTCAGGGACTCACCCTAAACCTCTGGAGAGAGCAGCCTTCTGTGTGACTGTGTTTGCAGAATCCTCCATGAAAAGATCAAAGGAACCTGTGTAAAGTCTTACGTGATGGAAGTGTGACTATTTCAAATCACTCCTCTGCTTAGGCGTGTGTTTACCCGGCCACACAAACATTCCCCGAAGGCCTCGTTCCATTCAGAGCGAGCTGTCCACTGATTTTAGCAGTGTCAAACTCATGATGGGGTATTACTGTTGGAACTCAGCCCCCAACCATTTGTTGCAGATCCACATTTGGCCTCAAATTATATGTTTTTGTCATTTTCCTACTTGCCATGTTCAGGTCCTAAATACTAATTCAACTTTACAAAGTTCCCTCTACAGTGACAAACTACTTTATAGCACCCTCAGTGGCTTGTGAACATGTTTTGCTGCGCAGAAGTGGCGTTTCCCTATCAGATAAACATCCCGTGGGTACACGGTTGTAGAAGCAATATATTTGTCTCTTCCATCTGATGTGTGATTACCAGTAGAGGTGCCTGTAGTCCTTAAAGCAAGGCTTCCAACAACTTTCAGCTGTGATCCCCAGTAGGAAGCCAGTCAGTGTTCGCATTTTTGATGCTTCACTTCTTCTTCTTCTTGGCTGTGACTCTTACACAGTGGTGGTTTGAGTTAGGGTATCAGATTGTACCTACCAAATATTCATTTCCTAGTGGCAGCGGCTGTTGACACCATGCCTTTCATTAGGAATGCACATTTGTTTGTGGTTCCTTCATGGACCAATAGCATAGCTAGGGACAGAGAAAGTAAAAAAAAATTGTGTAACCAAGTACGAATTTCCACAAAATTAAAGTGAAGCAAAATAGAGAATGCAAGTTTTGTATTCTTCTTTGTGTATATTCATGCACACATGCTTCTCTGTGTGTTCGTGCATTCCACCGAGTTACTGTCAACCTGTACTGCTGATGATCAAAGAGAGAACAAAGCAGCTGCATGCTATTAAAAATAAATGGCGGTGAGATTAAATACAATCCCTCCCCTCTTCTTCCGATCCCTCTTTATCTTTGTCTTCTCCCTGGCATTCTGTGCCTCTGCCAGCTGCTGACACTCAAAAGCATCCCGTAGCTGCAGCAATAGAGCAGCAGAGTTGCTGAAGAATATCCTGGGGCCGACTCCACTCCACTCCTCCAATCCTCAATGCGCCCCACTCACCCCATCCCCACATTCGCTCTTTTAGACAGGAAACTGCTCATCTGGGTTTGTATATGCGGCCCCTAAACATGCAAGGATGTCTTTAAAGGGGTTTACAACTCAAAGTAGCATCTGGTCCAGCATTTGGCACTTGCATATATATTAAAGGATCTGGTTTAAACACTTAATTTAGTTATTTTCCCCGCATTACGAATTTGTGCGCATAAACTGTGTTTGTGAAAGATTGAAAGGGATTATCAGTTGTTTTGGAACTAAGTGCGGGGCTGTCAGAACCCGATGTGCCCTTCGAATTCACTCTTCGACATCATCTACACAAAACCAAAATGCACCTCAGCTTAGTTTTGTCAAATCCTCCCCCGTGCTATAAAAGTAAAAGTGCTTCGCTATTAGGAATGATGTTCACACAGGTGCATGGACAGCACATGAAAACACAGGGTAACAAATGAGACAAATAACAGGGAGAGGCTGGGGAAATGCATGCTGATTGTGGCAGCTATTTAGCACCGGCACAGGCTTTTATTCGCAGACACACGGGCACACACAAATATTGGGTAACAAACAACACTATTAATTGACAGAGTCCAGGGAAATGCATGCTGACATTTGCAATTTTCTTAGAATAAAAATCATTTATCAGACAATTTTGTGTGGGTTTTGTGAGAGTTGAGTTAATCTATGTTTACTATGTAATGACCCTCTTTGACTCTGCTTTGGCAGCTTTTGATAAATGAGGCAGATTGTAAATGTCACTGTTATCAAGTGTTTTTTTCTCGCTCGCTCTCAGTGGAGTCAGTTGCTTCCTAGGCTGTAATTAAACACGTTCCCCCGCTACAGAATTTAAATGTGTTTTACGTGCAAAGATATAGGCCACATTTCTTACGCTATACATGTCTATATCTGTTTTGATGTTCCTTCTGTCCTTGCCCAAGTAACAGAGAGGTGGGTTACGGGGTGCTATGCAAAGATTGGGTTTGCAGCTGATTTTGCAGCATGTAGAGGTAAGCTTCCATATATTATGGGGTTACAATGCATAAAACCTTAGGACAGATGAACATAGGACTTGTTGCACAGGTGGAATCCTATCGTCGATTAATCGATTGGTTCTTGGTTATATCGTACATTTGTACTCTACTTGAGTACTCAAAGGACTTGCATCAACATGTCTCAGTCAACCATTCACACACACGTTCTACATTTAAGAGCTTTCTATCATCATAACATTCATATTTGAATGAATGTATCGAGAGCAACTAGGGGTTCAGTATCTTGCTCAAGTCGTGCAGACTGGACTTGATGAACTGCTCTACCTCCTGAGCCGCAGCCATCCCTTAGCAATCTACTCTATACAACCCCTATACAAACCATCAAACCCTGTCTCCATTGGATTCCCAGATGGAGAAGCATAATTTGTCGCTCTAGAGAAAACATCTCCACGGCTCTAGAGTCCAACGGCAGCGTGCTTTACCCCATGTCATCCAAGGCTTTTCATTGCGCTTGATGCAAGGCTTGGATCTAGGTGCTTTGCCATGGAAACCCATTCCATCAAGCTCTCTATGCGCTGTTCTTGAGCTAATCTGAAGGCCACATGAAATTTGGACATCTGGCAACTGACTCTGCCGGACCTCTGTGCAATCTGTGCCTCAGCATCTGCTGACCCCGCTATGTGTTTTTCTGTGGCCTACCACTTTGTGGCCAAGTTAGTGTCATTTCCAGTTGCTTCCACTTTGCTATAATAACACGAGCAGTTGACTGTGGAATATTCAGTAGTGAGAAAATTTTAAAACTGGTCTTGTTGCACAGGTGGCATCCAATCATGGTGCCACAGGAATTCACAGAGCTGCTGAGAGGGACCCATTCTTTCACAAATGTTTGTAAAAGCAGTCAACATGTCTATGTGCTTGATTTTATAGTGATTGGAACACAGAGAGTCAATGATTTGGATGGGTGAGGGAATACTATTGGAACTAGAGTGTATGTTGAGCTAAAAGTCAGAGTCTTCAGTGTCAAGATTCTCAGTCATCCAGGCTCCTTAGACAGTGGTATGAAGGTGTCTCTTTTTAACCTGACCATGCTAACATATGCTGAACCCATAATTAGTCTAGTGGAGGTTATATTCAGAGTTTGAGTTTAAAATCAGCTTGAAGTGCCACATTTAAATTGATTCCAGTAAGCGTGATATAGATCATCTGCTGAAGGAGTCTAATTTATATATGCAATTTGTTAAGCCACGCCTTGGTAACTCAACCGAATAAAGCCCAGCTGTAAAGTTACAACAGCGCAAACTGTGCTTCACATCGTCACTGGAATTTGCATGTATTCATTTAGTGATGTAGAAAATGTATAAAGGTTTTTATGCCTGGCCATGTTCTGCTGCTAAGTCTCTTTTACACTGCTGAAATCAAAGATACTAGAACGCAGTTTAGAAAACTGATCGACTCGATGATTGACTTATATTTGCAGGCTATTTATCCCCTGTTTAATCAATGCAATGCATTCCACTTCCATCTGGTGACAAACTGAAGCGATTTCCACGTCTCCTTTATTAGGCCACAGAGTAACTAATAAAGGTACAGAGTACCCTTTCGTGTTTAAACTGATCACATTTAAAATTACAGAGTTCCAATGTCCAGCTCACGTTAGGAACACTGAGCATGAAAATAAAGATATTAATATGAGATGATATATTTATTTTCAGCACTACTTAAAAATTCCCAACCACACAGTTACTCTTTGGTCTCTTTTGGTCTTCTTCTCTCTTTCCTATTCTTATAGCCACAGTGTCAGAGTTACATGTTACTCTTATTTTTTATAATCTCTCTCACCTCAATTACAGCTGTGATTGGAGCAGGCGGTGCCTAATTGATCTACTCTGCGCAGGAGAAAAGTCAAATGACACGTCAAACGCCCCCTTTTTAAGTGAGCACACACAGAGCGTTAAGTCGAAAGACTGTGTTAACAAAGAAATTTGTTAACTACCTTTGTGAAACCTGTTATCTCTGACTGCGGTTTTGTCAAGCCAGCTAACACAAACAAATCCTGCTTATGTTGCTTTGTGCTATGCCCTCCTGGTTTTCCTTGTATACAGCGTTGGAACAATAGATGAGGAAAAGAGTTCCACAATCTTTTGTGGTCTTTATTTTGATTATTTTGTATATGATGATATATTGCTCCTGATGTGAGAATGGAATCAGTGGAAGCATTTTTTTTGTGTTTGTTTTTCCCCCCGTGATCACATGAAAAATATCTTTTGTTTGCTTACCCCGGGCTGCCCGAGGTGAAACCAAGGTTTAAAACATTACACAGCTGGTGCCGAGTGAAGAAATGTAGGATTTCAACCTTGATTTGGCCCATGGAACACATTTCGCCACCTCGCCGTTCTAGGCAACCGAGATGACAAATGCATAAATAAAGCAAAAAATCTTCCTGTTCCGATCAAGGTTTGCCTTGGAAATTCTGTGACCTGCTAAAAAGTCATCCTTTTTCTTTTTTTTAAACTTAAACCCTGTAAATCTATTTTTCAGGTGAAGGTGCCATAGCATAAAGCAGACTTGTTGTTGCTGTGGTTACCTGCAGTTAAATATACCCTTGACTGAGAGATGAATTTTTGTCTGCTCTGTGGACCTGGATCCTACGACCGGCAGCTCAGTGCAGTAATTGGCATTTTTTTCATATTTGGAGCAGGTTTTTCCATTTTTTTTCTTCCACATTTTAAAAGCTGCACATCTGTTGTGAAAATAGAGAAGCAGTTTCAATATGCATACACAGAGAAACAAGAGAACAAGAGAGAGACAGAGGGTGGTGCTTTATTTATCCCATATTTGGGAAATTCTTTGAATCTTTAAAAACTACAGATGCTGGTTTGTACCACTTGACAAGAGCTCCGTGATAAACAGCACAGCATGTCTCCTTTTGTATTTACTATAGTAAAAGAAAATATTATAAATCATATCTGTTTGATTTAAAAATTTGTTCTCCACTGATGACAACAATCCTGCAAATCTTGAGTTCAAAACAAACGTGACACTTAAAAAAAACGCTCTAACGGCATCATTCTTTTTTTTTTTTTAGTAAATTAAAATTTTAGATAACAGATTTAAATTCATAAAGAGTAACGACTGATTTGGTCATTTTGAACACAAACAAAAAAAAAATGGGGCAAAGTTAAATAAAAGTGCTAGCGCGAGTCAGCCGCGCATTTCGACAGGTGCCTTGGGCTTCATATGTCACGTTGGGCTGTTCAGTTAATCAAACTTTAATTTTAATTACGATTTTGGTCTCCGGTGATTATTAAAACAAGGTAATCATGATTAAAAAAAAAAACTATTATTCTGACACATTTTATGACAATGGTCTTGTTTTTGTCTTTCCAAATTCACTCCCCGCCAGGCTCTGGCATGTTTAGTTTAATTCACTTTAATTTGTTTTTTTCAATGATGTTAAAAATCAAAGCACAAATAGATCTACTTTTATAAGGCAACATATTTTAATTAATATTAAAAACCTACAACTTGTCATTATATTAAATAATTGTGTTCACAATTTTGGCTAATAATAATAATAATGTTTAAAATTATTCCCGCATTTATTTTTACGCTTTAATAAAAGTCAGTTAACCCCAATGCCGAGTTGTCAGTAGATGTAAATGAAATAATGCAATAATAATGCAATTGTCATGACCAAGGATAAGCCATGTCTCCCAGGCTAGTCAGTTTTGGCCTCTTGCTTATGGATGAGAAATACCTCACTGCTTAGAGCGACACTTCTCAGTGACAAGACCTCTTCTCAAGTGCATGGTGTTGTGTCATGTCTCGTCATGTCCTGTCCAACCCGGACTGCTGTCCTCTGGGCAGAAGTAGAATGAGATCAAGAATGGATGACATTTGTTACACCTATTTTGGTCTCTTCATTAGAAGGTGCAAGGCCCCTGTGGCTCAGGCTGGAACCGAAAGTGCGGGTGTCATCTGGGAGGTGTGGGAAGTGTTTGACCATAGCTGTCTGATTTGTGCGTATCTGTTAAGCCGTTATTGCACTGCTAATGGTGGCGTTAATGACATGTCACACGCTATGGGAAATATATATGTGTGTATGCACGCGTGCTTTTAATTGGGAGTTTGCACTGCCATCGTGTCATGACATGTCAGTCGCACAATAAAGGTAATGCCACAACAGCTTGGTTGCTGGCCACTAACACACAATAAATAGCAAGAATTCAAAGAACACTTCACTCAGTGTTTTTAACTTGAAGGAAGTGTAGCTTGTAAATGGAAAAAAACAGAGCAAGGAAAGGAAGAAAGTAAGATTTAAAAAGAAATATGATCATTTGTGTGTGAGAAAGAAACGGAAAGACACCGAGCGAGACAACTAAGTTAGGTACCAACTGTTAGTGCACACGGAAACAGGAACACAAGGTATACAAGAATGGTAATCAGTATAATCAAAATCCAATTCCAATAAGAGTAGGTTTAAATGAATGAAATTGAACTAACAAGAGAGAAATAAACAAAGCAAATAGATTAGAAGCGTGTGTGTGTAGGTGAGTGTAGACGTCTCTATCAAGGTTTGCAATAGGGCAAAGCTTTAGGACCTAGAGTGTTTGCAACACTTTGCTCTAATAAAGCAAAGAGCAGTAGAAGATCAAGGCCATCTTTGGTCAGGGTTAGGCTTCACATTATGGTTTTAGTTCAAAAACAGTGTGTTTAATTGAACTACTACACTACTGTATAGCAATTAGTGAGCGTTGGCATTATGCTTACAAGAATAAACCTGGTTCACATATGGTAACTGTCAATGGTTAGGAAAAAAGTTTTCTGTGTTTTGCCTTGCTGCTCTATAGACGTATTACTTTCCTGGTGTGATAATTACTACTGCCAAGGTACACTATGCCACGTGAATGCAAACATATATCGTTTTTGGCCACTTAGAAATACTGACGCTGTCCCTTTGTTTATTCTCTACTGGGGTATAGCGACTGAGAACTCTGGTGTGACTAGATCCTAAAATACTAAATGCTGGTTAGACGGTATGTTTCTTGTTCTGTTAGTCAAGCATTCATGTAATTTCTTTAAGTAGTCTTCAGGAATAGTTCTCCAGGTTTCTTCAAGCACATTGATTCCAAAGCTCGTCTTTAGATGTCGACATCACTTTTTAGAAGATCCCAAGCACCACTAGCTGAAATGCACTTCCAGACCATGACAGAGCCTTAGTTTATCTATCTCCTGACCTCTCCCGTATACATTCTCAGTGATTTAAACCACTTCATAAGAACTATTGCCACCGTCCAGTTTGTGTAATTTGACATCTCTCAGGTCTTTGCTGGATTTTTCTTTTTTCTTAAGAACATACATTTCTAGTTGTGTACATTTGCTGTAGATCATTAGACCTACCATTATTCCTTTGTCCTCCACTCATCCAGTTCCTTCACATTTATCAAGGTCACACCACACACTGCACTGAAATATGACAATTTTTCAGCTAATAGCGAATAATTTTGTTGGTGCGAAAATATTTTTTATGTCTGTCAAACTGTGTTATATTTTGCATTTTCAATAAATTTTTCATATTCATAGATGCTGTATGTTTGGTTTGGTTTGGTTTTCGACAGGCTGCTAATAACAAAGATACAATATAAAACTGGTTCTTTATCAAGCTGTTACATGCAGACATAACACTAACTTATCCCTCGAGTCAGCTGCGTTTCTATGATTGAATCATTCACAGGTCAGTGCTAAGTGGCTTAACAAACAAAAAGACATTAATATCTACTTTTAACCACTATGCAGTTGTTTTTATTTAACTCTATAATATGCCTTCAAATTCCAGAAAAAAAGACTTTATTGCCTCACTGATACAAACTGTTTTTTTTTTTTTAATTCAGTCAAACATAGTCTTGTAGATTTATTTGGATTTACCTTCACAGACCTATAATTTGGTTGAAACATTGCATGTTATAAACTGCAGATTTACTTGTTACTTTGCTCAGCAGTAAGTTTAGCTCCCTTTACCCGAGGTACAGTACATAATCATTTGGAGTATTCATGCGCCACACGCTGTGCCTCCGAAAAATAAGTGACGTGGGGGAAATAGCAAGCATCTTGCTGAAACTTACAACAATACAATAGTGTGAGTGGGTATGGCATTGGCAGTGATCCATTAAACCAAATGTACTTCCCTTGATAAAACTCATTATGTATGTGTGTGTGTGTGTATGTGTGTGTGTGGGGGGGGGAGCGAAAGTGTGCAATGTGCAGTGTATGTGTGTAAGTGTGACTGTTTGTAAGTAGACAGTTTTGTGGGATAGAGGGCCTATCATTAAAAAATCATTTGTGCTTGTTAGCAGTTTGACAGGCAAAGTATAGGCAGCAGGACTCTGCATTATGCTGGTTGACTTTCCCCCACCCCACCGTGTAATTCTGTAAAGGATGTAAAGCAGGCAGAACTTGTGGGTTTCATTGCCTGCAATTATGCTGCTTTTTTTCCAGATTGAATAGTTTACAGTCCGGGCCACCCTCGGACATGCCATTTTCAGCATTCAAGGGAGTGCGAGTTCAGAACAAGTTCTGATTTGCCCTGAAGTGCCAAACTAGTGAACTGATTTGCTCCTCAGTGGAGGCTGCATCAAAATCAGGAAGCAAATGCCACTGTGCACGGTAGGTTCTCCAACAATCTCCTGACATACGTAAAATTACTGTTAATAACAGTAAAAGCCTTATTTTCTTTGGCACAGCTAAGAAAATGCAGAAATTCGCGGCTAATAGCAGCCAAAATGTGTCATTTCTTAATATTTTCCATTTTCATTTGCATCCAATTCTGAATTCATCTGTGCTGCACTTTAGTATGTCTGAAGAAAATGAACTTCTCTTTTGTGTTTTCTTTTATCTGAATTTTGAAGCAATAAAAAATACATCTATATTGCGTCTTAATAAATGAAAGCTTTAGCGATGACATTTTACAACAGATCCAAGACAAAGGAAAAGGACAGGAGAACCAGGGAAGCAGCAGAAATGACCAAGTAGAGAATAAAAAGGCAGCTTGCAGTTAAGGGTCATGCTTCCCAAAAATTCCCAGAATTCCATTTATGTTTATTATCTTATAACCGGTCTCCACTGAGTGCTTAATTAATCAGTGCAATTAGACAAGAAATAAGAGCATGCAAACAAATACAGTGGACTTTAGTTGGGGTTTAAGGATCCTGAAGCAGACCAACACGAACCTCACCTCTTCTGTTTTCGCATATAGCTACAGGACTCTATCCTCCCACAGACGCTACCTCCTGCTACCTGACCTTATTGAGCTCTCATTATATTACCAACAGAGGCATGATAGTAACCTAAAGGAAGATTGTAAAATTGAAAAACCTAAGTGCATAAACACCGGCACAACGGTAGGATTATGTGACAGAGAAAGCTAGCATGGAAGCTACTAGCAACAGGTATGCAAACAGAGCTTCGTGATTGAAATGTGCAGTTTACCTGACGGATAGTTTCCCTTAAGAACACCTTTAGAAAGATAAAAATCAACTTTTCTGTTGCTGTAAATAGTTTGTGTAAATACAGGTTGTAATAGTAGCAGAGGAAAGTGTGCATATATTGGTATGCTAAGTAGCCATGCGCTGGTGTTGCTTATGCTAATTAGACAAGTGAAGCTGGTTCAGGCATTGTTGTAAAAAATCTTAATATTATTATTGTTGTTTTTTTAAACATCCTAACGAAGTGAAAATATATTTTGATTTAAATATTTTTTTAATATCAATATAGTCCAGAGACAGTTCCTTAAAGTTTCAGTGAGATAGCTCAGGAAACCTGGTGATTGAATTAACATCGTGTCAAAGCAAAGAAAAATGATCCACAGTTTCATTTGCACAGACTGCCGCTGTGCTACACTGTGTGTGAAGATGGAGAGGGGGGGGAAACGCACTTCCTTTTGAGCTGATAAGGGAAAAAAATTGGGAGTGAAACAGAGAGTGAGGCAAGCTGATGACGAAAAAGGGGATCATAAGATGCGGTAGTGAAGACTGATGAAATCCTCGGTCATGGTAAACACTCTTTGCAGGGAGAGAGATGAAAAGAGGAAAAGATGGAGGGTGGAGCAGAAAGACAGAGCAGTGGACAAAACGGCAATAAAGTGGATTTAATGAAAGCACCTCAGCAGAGAGACAAAGAGCAGGGGGAAGGAGGTTGGCGTTAATGGGAATGCATGTTAAGACAAGGGTCAAAGTTCAAGGTCACTTTTTCTGTCGGAAGCAAGAATGATATGAGACTGTTTTCATGAGATTATTATTACAATATGGTTATTTTAAAATTTAAAAAAGCCTACATCAGTGGTAAAAAAAAGAAAAAAAAAGAATAATGAATAAACAGCTTCCCAAATCACTGTTTCCATGGTGATGAGGTGAAGTCATGTGTAAAATGAAGTGAATATTGCATGGTTGTTTACGTCAAAAATGGGATTGTTAATGATCAGTTTCTGTCTGCTGATGTCGATAAACATCTGAATGACTTCTGTCTTCTCAAAATGCTTTTCTAGCTATAAATATAACTTTTCAGTAGAAAACAAACCAAATACAGTTTTTTAAAATTTTCATATGACACCAACATCTTTGCAAAAACTGGAAGTATGGTGCCCAAGCAAGTATGTGTCAAAATATCATGGAGTGGAGACGAGGGCTGTGGATATTCTGTGTAGCACACCTGTTTTTTGATGACAGATCAGTCTTTGTAATCATTAGTTATTAGAAGCCAGGACTCTGCTAAGATAAAGTTACATACTAGAGCAGCCACCTTTTTTGCGCCAATGTCAGACAACATTTTTACCGACCGGCCTTTAAAATGTCGCAGATAAATACAACAAAATAAAATGATACGACCAAGACAAAAACTGTGGTATTTTGTAAATATAATAATAAACACGAATTTACTTGTGTAACTTTATTAGCAGCGTCCTCCTGAAAATGCGCCAACAGCATTCAGAGTAACATCCTCCTCTCTGTCCCTTAATGCTCTCTGGTCGCTATGGTAATGCGTAAATATTTCTTTTAAAATAAGACACACAACTACAACACGGGAAAAGACCCAGGGAAACTCTGGTCCGTGCCCCGGGGGTTGTGGACCGCTGTACTTGAGAACTTCTTCATTTCTATTCAGTGCATTACAATATAAAAGACTTGAGCCAACCCTTTTTTTCTTTAATTTTTGCTTCCAAGGAGCCAGACCTTCTTGTACTTTTTTAAAGTGCTCTTGACTAATTGTTCTCCAGCCTTTCTAAAAAAAATTTAGTTTTTCTATGGACATTTGTTGATTTTTTACACATTTTGAGTGTCCTTGTACCAATTTTCAGGGGATTGATTTTTCTGTTAAGTCACTTAACGCTGACATAACACTGACCTTTTTATGCTTAAATGATTCAAGCATAAAAAAAGCACCTAACTCAAGGTAGGAACAGCTGTTGCGTTCCCGACAGACAGACAATCTAGCAAAGAACCAGTTTTAAATCCTCTTAGATAGCAGACAGCAAAAGACATCATTTGTTCCCATTTCTTGTTAAATCTACAGAAAATACAAACGACAGGCAGCCAACATGCTTAGAAGACCTTTGACTTTCCTTCAGGAAGCCTTGAAAACTGTTCCTTAAGGTTACTTAAAGAAATGACAAGAAGGCTTGCCTTAGAGAGTTGAGGCTGTGTTGAAGAATAAAGGTGGTCATACCAAATACTGACTTCATAGCACTCTTTCTTTTATATACTGTATATCTCTGCATGTTTGCATACATCTCAATTTTAAAATTTACTCATAAAATATACAAATGTGGTAACTCAAGACCTTCGCAAAGTACTGTATATTTGCAAGTATTGTGGGTATTTTGGGGCACTTGAAGACTGATAAACTTGGGCCTTTAGTGAACAGAAGCTCTTTGGAACATCAGTAAAATCATGGTGGGATAGCTTCTGGCTCTTTGGATCCTGCAACATGTTAGCACACAGAAAATTAACAGACACAGATGTGAGGAGCCCAAATTCGCTGCCAAAATGGCACAAGCCTTAAAACACACATTAATGCGCATAAGGGCGGGCATGACAGCGATGGTGTCGTATGGACAGACAGGCACTGATTTGATTAGAATTCAGTGCCACATTTTGCCCCCACATCTGTCATAATATCATGTAACAAACATGCAATTGGTCTTCTATTTAGGGAATAACTGAGATAGATTTCCACGTCTGCTTCAACCCCTCGCCCCAATCCATCTTTCTTTGAATACATAGTGCATCGGGCGGTGTCTCCAGCTGATGGTGATAAGGAGAGATTGGATTTTACATGTGTAATCACTGGTTATGAGATGTTAATTGTACAGAGCGGTGTCCTGTGGGATGTAACATTAGATATGTGCATGCACGCACACACGCATACAAATGCACTCAAGCATACAGTGTTGTGTAACTGTGTCCACGCGGTGTTTGTGTAGACTAGCTGTGTTTGTAGCCCAATTATTGTCATTTTAGGCGGATGGGATAATCTGCATAAAAACTCATCCTGACTGTGATTGTGGAGTAGACGCTTTTTTAGCAAGAAGAACAGTTCTGGATAATTTGCTGACTGATGTTAAAGAACCCATGTGCTCTACTCTCTCAGGCCTCCTGGAGTTCTCTCCTGTCCTCCTGCGATACTTCATCTCAGGTATGAGTTCATCGACTTTAGTTAGATCCTGTAGTTTAAATTGCTAACAAATTGTCAAAGTCCCTTGGCTCACGGATTGTAAAGAAGGTTCCTTTTGTCTTCCTTTTATGATAAGTGGGAGGAAAAGACAATGAAGCAAGGAAAACGAGGAATGGTAATGCTTGCTGATGTCTTGTGGTGCTTAGGTGCCTTTGCACTGTAGCTTGTTGGAAGCTTGGCAAGCTGTAGCGCATTAGCCGAATCCACCTGTGGAGCTTTATACTTGCCTCTGCTCTTTAGCCTAGTCCATCTGTTTGCCTGAGTAGAAGTATAGAGCCTTTCACCACTTCCCTGGCTGTGTTTACCTCCGCATTACTTCCAGCGCAACTCTCGAGTTCCGCCGAGCCTGTGAAGAGGAGCCGTGAAGATCCAGCAGACGATTCTCATCTGTTTAATTCCTCTTTCTGTGATTGCGTCCGTACGCCTGATGAGTCACAGTTAACCCAGTCACACAGCTGTGCGATTCCCAGCGCGCTGATTCATATAGTGTGCCGCCACAATGCCAACCTCTCTCTCTCTGCTCGCCTCTTCCTTTACCCTCCCTCACAAACTGCTAATGAAGTGAATCACAACTGTTTTTCCCCCGATCCCTTTACCCCAACAGCTGATGGTGAGCGATTGCATCCACAATACTCTTTTAATTAGTATAGAGAATAAATTGGTTGAGCATGCCTTTTTCCTTAATTGCTTTTTCCTCAGCTTGGATTTAATTGGGCCGCAGCTCTGTTTATTGATCTCCTTTGATGTGCTTTAATTTGGATAATTTTATATATTTATTTTGGACGTGACGAGTCGGTTTGTCTTGAGGGGGAGAGTGTTAGGCGGCGGGGCTGGTGCTGCAGCAGACTGTGGTACATTCGGCGAGCATCGGGTCCAGCGTGCAATGGCAACTAGGTGGGGATGATCAAACCCAGAAGGCAACGAAGCAGCTCCACTAAAGTCTGAGAGGCCTCAAGTGAGCAACTCTTTGATCTCACATCAACACCTCATGAATGCCAATGTGGATCAGTAAAGCAAGGCAGCCGGGCCTTCTCAGCCAGCCTTAACAGGCTTGCAGGCCAGTACATATTTCTTCCAGCAGCTAGTTTTTATTTTGTGCCTGATTCATGCTGCGTCATCTCTCCCCCTCCTGCCTGCCACAACAAAGCGCAATTTTCCTCCTCCGCCTCCGTGGTTTCATAATTAGTGTGCTTCTCTGCGTGTGATGGTGGGTTTGTTTTCCAGACGTGCGTGAGCATTTGCTTGTGCGAGCATTCGTTTGTGCTAGTGCGATCAGTTTTGCTGCATTTACGCATATTATTCTCAGCAATCCCCTTAAATCCATCTTTCTCCTTCGCAGGGGGCAACTTCACCCTGGCCGAGCTCGGAGTATGCGAGCCGTCTCCCCCTCCGCACCCCGCCGCTGTTCCCTACTGTCCCGACCTGGGCCTTCTCCAGCGGGGTTACTCCCTTAGCGCTGGCTCCGACGCCGACTCAGACCCCGAGGGGCCGCTGTCTCCGGAGCGGGCCATCCAGCTGTGGGCCGGACGAGGAGGGGTAAAGTCCCGCCGCAGCTCAGGCGTGTCCAGCCGCGAGAACTCAGCCCTCACCCTCACTGACTCTGAGAATGATAACAAGTCTGATGATGAGTCAGGTAGGACGAAGGACTTTCAGAAGATCAAGATGTGTTTCATTTATTAGAGTAGAGGCCCACTGATCTGAGAAAAAAGGTGGAAAAGTACGAATTTGATGAGAATGTGTGAACACAGTGAGGCTGATGCTCTGAGCTGATGTTATATGAAATGGGATAATGAAAGGGAATGTATGCATAAATCTTACACAATATTGTGAAAACCTCTCTCCGACAGACAGCCATTGCATGAATTGCAAGACAGTTGGATTTATTGATTAAGTCTGTTTGTGATCTGAAGAACAGTAGTTGGACACCCCCCCAGAGGGCCCTCTTTATTTTCATCAATAGCACTTAGCCAAAACCCTCTAACTCCACCCTTTTAAGCCACTTATCTGCTGATATCTCACCACTGGTCTGTCAGTTTTCAAAACAAGAACTAGTTTTTTTTTGTTTGGTTTTTTTTGGAACGCCGATTGCATTTTAGCTTTTGTGAGAGGAGCTAATCTCGCTTCTCCAATTGCATCTTTTCTCTGAATTGCCCCGTGACTGCGAGAAAGCGTTTCTCTCAGGGGAAATCTCATTCCTCCGGCAACTTTGTTTATTGCCAACTTCCCATTTCCTTGTTAATCCTGACGCAGTCGTAAACCCGCACACCAGCCTCACCGAGGTGTCAATAGAGGTTAATGAAAAGTGGATGGAAGGAAGAGCAACAGTCTAATTAATTGAATTCTCGGCAGCCGCACATATCAGCTGTGGATCAACCTCTGTTGGACTGTGAGCCTCAGAATCCGAAACAACTTCTGTCGACTGATCAAACTACTCAACACCTATTAAACACGTCAAGAAACACCTTCCCTGAGATGTGCTTCTCTTCCAACCACCCGATAATTGCTTTGTGGTTAATTACCAAGCTAATCTTGCAGCCACAGATATCAGCTGCAGACGCTGCTCTCACTCTCTCTGTTTCAGGGCCAGAGGAACAGCATTGAGCACTCTGTCGCCTGTATTTCAGGACCTTGTAGAATTAGCTTCTTAATCCACCTCTGTATTGTGATAATCACTTGCCTCCAGTATGATGTCACCGAGAGTCGATTGCTCAGGCGATCAAAACATGTCGCTTGTCAGTGTCGCAACATAAACGTTGTCAAAAAAGTGGTATTCATGACTATTTTTGCGCTCCTAGGGGGGGGCCAGACGTTCATATTTTCGATTATGCAGTACACGTCTCAAATCAAAGTCACTTTAATTTAATTCCACTTCAAAAGTTTGCCTTCTATGGAAACGTTAAGGGAACCCTCCATCTCACACCTTTAGGCCCGTCTCGTGGTTTCACAGACTGTAGATTTAGATCAGGCATCTGCACTGGTGTCTCTGCCAGCATGAAGAGATCAGAGGCAGCGCAGCAGCCTGATAAAAAGACGAGTGTACGTGTGTCTGATCAAGTCAATCCATTAGTTATTTAGTCTCTGTGAGTGAGGAAACCTCACCCTCCGCTCCTGCTTCTGCTTCCAAACAAAACACCGGATACAGCCGCGCGTCACATCTTAAAGCGCCCGCCGAACCTTAGCTCAGAGCGCGTGTTGATCTTGTGTCGATTTTGCACATGTGCATATATGTTTCTGAGTCTGACATGTATCCTATATCCCTTGTCTATGGGCGTGAGAGCGTATAAGTCTGAACCGTGTGAGTGGAAGTGTGAAACAGGAGCAGCGGGAGTGTCAAAACAGCAGGAGGAGGATCTGAGGATCTAATAATAGAGATTGACAGAAGCAGACAGAGAAACAACATCATAAACACATGCTAACAAATCAAAAAGATGGTGACGTGCCAAAACACCAAGCAGCATGCTGCACCGCTCTCATCTCGCCGCGTCTCTAACAATCTTCAGAAGTCTCACCTCCACTTGCTTCTCCTCCTCCTCCTCCTCCTCCTCCTCCTCCTCCTCCTCCTCCTCCTCTTCATCTCCCTCCCCCCCC
>VUQR01010448.1:0-18105 GCA_015108515.1 Hemichromis elongatus | reverse complement strand
CCTCTCCCATCTTTCTTTTCGAGCTTTCAAGCTTCCTCTTGTGTCTTTCTCCTCGCTCGCACGGCGCCTCTTACCAGCTCTCGTTACACTCCTGTCAGTATAGCTTGGCAGCGTGACTGACAGGTTTCAGTTTGAGGGTCTAAGGTTCCCCTTCAGGGTACATGTGGATGAATGTCTGCGTGTGCCCTATTGCAGATTTCACTACCAAAATAGAAAACCCACAGAAACGGTGACAGATATTACAAACCTCCTGGTTACTACAATTTATGTTTGCAGGAGAGTTTGTGTGTTTTATTTTTTTATTCTTTTTTTTTTGTTGTTGTCAGCAGGGCAACTGACTGAAGAGTCAGTGAAGTATATATTTACAGATTTCTTTTATTTCATATCTGTGATCTTCGTTTTTTCACTCCATGTGGTTATGATGGCGAATAAACAAAATACACACGTTTTCCTAACCGTGTAGTTGGGCATGCGTATATCTGAGGGCCTAACTACATGTACTATTCTTGTATCTTTGTTCCTGGAGGAGGTGAAAAGCCTGGAAAACAATCAAAACAAAAGCTGAGTCAATAACAAATTAAAAAGTGTTATCTTTTTTATAGCAGTCACGATGCCTGGTGCCTTTGTTAGTCTCAACACAATCAGCACTTCAAACTGTACATACACCGAAGGAGATGTTACATTAGAGAACCTTGAATACAGTTATTTTTTTCTTTTTTTTTTACATTTACAGCCACTGCATAGATAAACAAAGTGCACAACGAGTGTCACTGTGTGTGATCTGAAGTGTTGGCAAAGCGAACTATATTTATGGTTTGGGATAAAAACTGTAAACCATCTGTGCTTTTAAAATGACTGTCAGTGTCTCACGTTGGGGAATATACTTTAGTTTACACTCACCCGCCATTTTGTTAGGTACACAGTTCGACTGCTTGTTAACGCAAATATCTCATCAGCCAATCACATGGCAGCAGCGCAGTGCACTTAGGCATGAGGACCAGGTCAACATCACCTGCTGAAGTTCAAATCAGACATCAGAATGGGGGGTTGTGGGTGTGTGTGTTTGTGTGTGGGGTGGGGGTAGGGGGTTAAGCGGTGCAGAAGAGGGGTGGAACAGTGGGTGTGGTGTTAGGGGAACGCTGACCAACACAGCTGATTTTTATTGTGTAATCCTGCATTCTCTGTTTGAGTAGGATGGTGACCTGACAGCAGAGCTGGGTGGCCTGGCCTGGAGAGCTGCCTAACTGTAGTCATTGAAGATATTATAAATAACATTTGAGTGCCTGCAAAGCTGTGTGTCGTGGGTCCTTTACATCACTAGCGACTTTGAGCTGATTGCTTTGAGCTGAAAAGAAGGCCACAGTAACTGCACACTGAACCTTGAGCAGCAGAGAAGACGACACGAGGTGCCTCTTCTGTCAGCTAAGAACAGGAAACTGATACTTTGAACATGCTTACCAAAACTGGACGTTAGAAGTTGCCTGTTCTGCTGCAACATTCAGACGGTACGGTCAGGATGGATCCACCCTGACCTGTATTGTGGTCTAATGGTGTGAGGGACATTTTATTGGCACACGTTGGGCTTCTAAGTACCAACTGAGCATCAATTATTTGCTGGAACCTGCATAAGTATTGTTGCTGACCATGTCCACCCCTTTATGACCACAGCGTAGCCATCTGTTGATGACTGCTTTCTGGTAAATAACCCTCAAGTATCAAGTTGTATAACAGTTAATAAATAATATATATAATTGTTTCTTGATGAGTTCACTGTACTCAAATAAATAGTAATTTATGTGACAAAGAATTAATGCAGTTCTGAGGTAAAAGGAGGGTTAGACTCTAAGAAGGTGTACCTAATGAGGTGGCTCGTTAATGCGTATATGCTGGTATGGCTGTTTTACAGGACCTACCACTATTCCACACCCTAACATGGAAAGCATTAGCAGCTAGAGCAATAGCAAGACCCCAGAATGAACATAGTAGCTGTCATCACAATACGCATTGATGAGATCAACATAAAAAGAAGGAGCTGGGTAGGGCTGGGTAACAAAGGGCTGCAGAAACTGTATGTTAAAGAAATCTAAATATACTGATATAAGCAATAAAAATTAGAATGGATTCCCTTTTTTAAGTATCTCTGTATGTGTGCAGAAGCACACCGAACAGTGCACAACAGCTACGAGCTCCTCCTACTGAGACTCTACATGTTGTTCTGTGAGCTTCATCCGCTGATGAGGATGAATTGACCGTTAAGTGAATAAGTTACCACTTAAGGAGCAGTTTATGAGTGTATTCATTTCCCCTGCAGAACTCTGGTATCTGTCACACCAGCTTCTCGACTCCAATTCTCAGTTCATAGGAGAGGATTTTTCATTTTCTGGTTTGTTTTTCGCTTGTTGGAGTGTTTTCATTCACTGGTAAATTCCTTTTACAGAGAAGTATGCAAAGCCTGTTAAATTAGTTTCATAAACGCAACTCAGGGATTTCAAAGTTTCCCTACATCCAGTTTTATTGTCGACTATTGAATAAAGACACTTCCCGTTTATTGCCCCTTCCAGACACTATTAAAATAAAGAGACTAGAACGTTGACTTGGCAGAGCTAATGCAAGTTTCTTTAGCGGGAGACAAACAAATATGGGCATAGTGAGCAGCATTTGGAGATTTCATTTTGGCAAAGTGGAGGAAGAGATTTACTGTCACACTGTGCACTGCCTCGTAAAACGTCCGTCTGGAAACACAGGCAGGAGAACAGGAGTGCTTGTAAATTCCCACAGCAGTGCCTGATGGTCACATCCAAACTGCATTGATCAGGAGGGAGAATGATTAAAACATGCATTAAATGAAATAAGATCAGGCTCTGACATTGATTTAAACCTGAAGCCCAGGCCAGACTTTATGGCCGCAATCCATACTCCAGCGCTCCTCATATGCCTGTGTGTATGTGTGTGTGGTCCATATGCCTGTGTGTTTCCCTCTTATTATACAGCAGCCAGTTAAAGGAAACAGACAGAATCAAATTCAACTTCAGCATTGTTTCCCCTCAATAAATCTTGCATTTACCCCGCCAGCCAACTTTATATACACAGACTGGCCGCTCAGTTGAGGACCGGCCCAAATCACACATGCATGCTGATTAGCTGTTTTCAGACAAACTCCCTCTCCTCCTCCTTCCTTCTCTGGCTCAATCTCTCCATCTGGTTGACTGGATAATAAATCATGAGATTGTATTGTGACGTATGTGACAGGATGTATTAATCTCATAATTAGAGAATGAAAAGGTGGCGCTAAATTTAGTCTGGCCTTTTCTGACTAACCCTGCCCCCGATCTGGGCATGCTCAAATGCCTTAATTCCCTTCCTCAAAGAGCCTTTCTTCACTCTGTTTTTATTAAGGAGCTTTGCCGTTCATGATGCTTTTATTATGCTAAAGTATTAATTCTTTTTTTTTATTGAAAAAAACAGAAACAAAACTTTCCAAATGTCTCTAAAAACATCTGCAGTTGAGAACTTTTTTTTCCTTTTGTTCTTTTTTTTTCATTTCCTTGGTAGCTGGAGCTGTAATTATGCTTTATAAAAGCAGAGTTGGGCAAAGTGATTCCTCTGATTAACTAATCAAATCTACTAGCACAGGTGGCAGAGTGCCTGCACCAGCGCTGTCCTCTTTTTTAATATTCCCCCACAAAGCAAACCGTAAATCAAACCGCATTCAAATCCGCTGACGGCTTTTTTTTCCTAATTTTTCTTTTTACCTTAGACAGTGACGGCACTGAAGTGATTGTCTTGTAATCAAGGATATTAAGATAATGTTTAATTATGATCATTTTCGTTTTGAATAAAATGTGCTTTATCCTAAGCAACGCAGATTATAATTATATGCCACCGAGTGACTGTAAGACCTTTTTTGCTTTCAGGTGTTAGCAGTTAGATTTACACTGCAGCCACTCTCAACACGAGTAACTCAGTTCGTGCCTCGCCTGTCTATCAAATTCGAGCAACACTTATAGAGTTGGGCTGGTGGGGTCCCCCAAGACCACTGCTGTCCCCTCAGGGTCTCTGTGAGTGTGTGCGAGTAAGAAACTGAGAGTGAGAGCGCGCGTGTTTGTGTGTTGGGAGGGTTGGGGGCATTAGCCTCTGATTGAGTTTTCAGAGAGCAACGTGGGGTGCGAAAGGCTCGACAATGGTCTAACAGAATTAGTAGCTTGTGATGAATGGTGTGTGAGAGCAGCACTGACAGTTCGCTTTCAGAAATACACACCACTGAGAGCGTGTGCATGCAGTGTGTATGTGTGCGTACACCTCCATACTTCACCCAGCGGTTCAAGGACTTTTTGTCCATGTACTAAGAGCCGCGCATGCCGGAATGAGAAAAGTAGTGATGGACACACACACACACACACGTGTGCGGCACGCATCTGCATGCATCTATCCTCTGGTTAAGCCAAGGGTTTGAAATATGCCCCGCAGTCAGGATCAATAATGATTGGTCTATTCAACATGATGCTCATACATGCTCACACACTCGCACAAAACTAAGCGATGAATAAAAAATTTTCCCCGTCCTTGTCGAGCATTTTTGACTGTATGATATTGCTGGACCCGGAGCTGATAATACACATGCACAAAGACGAGCAGGCGGGTCCACACCACAGACACACACACGCAGACGCATAAGAGCAGTGTTTAATAAAAGCCCCGGGATATCGATCACAGTAGATGGATGCTAACTCACATTAAGGGAAAGGAGCCGGGAGTGATAGAAAGGCAGAGAAGAAGAGGAAAACCTAAACGATGAATAAATGGAAAGAGGAGATTGAGGGAGGGATTTTCCTATATAGCTGACAAAGAAGGCATTCAAATATGCGTTATTGTGCCAACTTGCTGGTGTAAGCAGGCAGTGAGGGTCCACTCATAGTAACAGTAATATTATCGGTTTAAAAAAAAGTTACACTCATTGTAAAATATCGTTTGTGTTGGACTTGTAACTTGCTGACGACTGTGCTGCCATCCTAATAGGGAATTTAGTGAGCCGTAATGGCGTCTCGTGCCATCGTCAGAACCTGCCTAGAGAAAGAGGGAGGAAAGGAGTGTAACGGTGAGAAGCAGCGCCGAGAGCAAGCTGAGAATTCTCTAGTCAATTATGAGTGATCGTATTTTCCTCCGCGTGGTGCTGAAACTACTTTTGTAGTTTAATGGTCAGCGCTTTGCCTCCTAATGAAGGCTGGAAGTATCAGGCTGAGAACAAGAATGAGTGCAAAAAAGGCAGATGATGGGAGGTTAGAAGACTGCAATTCACTTTGTTTTTGTTGTCTTTCCTTTAGTTTTTTTTTTTTCAAGCCGTTTCTCTGACTGTCTTGAGCGCTTTCACTTTTGTTTTTGGTTTGTTTCTCATGCTTTCTCTCTTGATTTTTCATAATCTTTTATTTGATTGTTTCTTTCCTTTCGCCTTTTCTTTCTTCCATTACTTCTGCTCCAGCTTACCTGGATGATGAGGATGATGACGATCCATTCGGAGACTATGTGATCAGTAAGTCACAGCTGACTCTAGCCTCTTTGTGATTATTAAACCCATTTTAGACCCCCTTGTATGTGATGTGCTAACATATATAACTGGTAGTGTTATGCATTGTTCAAACAAATTACAGGAACACTTTGAAAACACATCGGGTCTCGATGGGAAAAGAAATACCATGCTGAATATCTACACTGATATAGACTCGGTGATGTGTTAGGAGCGAAACGCTGTGACATTGTTTCATGGAAACCTACAGAGGGCAAAATTAGAATGCACCGAAAAAATCAAAGTGAAAAAAATGGAGTCCTGTAGGATCTCCTCCCAGATCTGGAGCAGGGCATTACTGAGCTGCTGGACAGTTTCAGGGTCTAACGCATTGGATGGACTAAAGCATGATGTCTCTTATTGGATTATTGGAATGTATTTGATTTTGGTCTGGCAAGCATAGGAGACATGCTATGGTGTCAATTCCTTCATCCTCCAGGAACTCCTTTTATACTCTCGCCACATGAGGCTAGGCATTGTTGTGGACCAGGAGGAACCCAGGATCCACTGACTCAGTTTAGGATCTGACAATGGGTCCAAGGATTTCATCCTGATACCTATTGGCAGTCATGCTGAACAATGTTACAGGCAACATAACGTTTTCCACGGCATCTCCAAACCTTTCCATGGCTGTCACATGTGCTCAGGGTAAACCCGTTCTTATCTGTGGAAAGCACAGGGCGCGAGTGTTGGACCTGCCAATTCTAGTATTCTATGGCAAATGCTAATTGGACTCTATGGTGCCGGGCACTTAGCACAAGGCCCACTAGAGGAAGGGTGTTGGTTCCTCAGGCCACCCTTATTAAGTCTCTTACTGTTTGTTTTGATCCGACATTCACAGCAGTGTCCTGCTGCAGGTTTGTAGCATTGAAAGTGCTCATTCTGTTCTTCCTTTCACAAACCAGCAGATACCGGTCCTGCTAATAGGTTAAAGACCTTTTATAGCCAAGTCCAGCTCTCCTAAAGTAACTGCATGTCTCCTGAAATCTCCTCCATGCTCTAGAGATGATGCTGGGTGACACAGCAAATGTATTGATGTGCCATCCTGCAGGAGTTGACACCAAAGCATCTGAAACTGATTAACAACCCCCTCTGCTATTTAACTGACCCGATCAATATCCCTGAAGTTTAATTTATTCGATGCTATTCTCTGATTAAAAAGTGTTCCTTTAATTTTTTTGAGGAGTGTATATTAGTTGCTGTGTAGGTGGCACTGCGCCCCATGTAATCCTATTTTCTAACTTGACTACCGCTGGAAATTATTATAGCATTATTTTCTATCCACGCTTTAAATCAAGACTTGACATTTTCATCAGTCCATCATTAGTCCGTCGTCAGGATGTTGGGTAGAAAGGGAACAGTAAAATAATTGGTTTCCGTACATTACTCTTGTGTTTCATCTGATACAAGGCAAAGCCACTGTTCTTCTTCACATGCCTCATCTACATTTACGAGCGCCTCTCATTATGATCTTCTGTTCATTAGCACACGTCCAACTGGTTAATCTCTTTGCACTTGATCAGAGAAAATTTCCCAGAGGGTCCATTTTTTTTCTCCTCCTCCGCTATTGGAAAGTCAGCCATATTTACTCCTGTTTCAGAGATTGTTTGTCTCTATGAGCGTGGGTTAGTGTTAATGCTCGCGTTATTGGGCCGCAGAGTTTTCATCTGTTTTCATTAGTAAGAAGTGGTAGAAGGGAGTAAGAGCAGAGAGCGTATTGGAAAAGGAAAAAAATAAACATTTTTTCACGTTATAGGTTGAAGGTTATTTTTTATTTAATACCATTATGGTTCGTTTAACAGGATTTTTCTTAAGTTCGCAACCTTGAAAGCAATACAAAGGTATTCATTCACGTGGCAGCAAAGACGTGAGGATATGTCAGAGCACAGATTATCTAAATGGGATCATGTAAAAGTTTATCTTCTTGACATATTCTGACCCCCACTTTTACAGTAAACAAATAATGGAGAGCTGTGACACTGACACTTTCAGGATAAAGTTGTTGTTTCATAAACTCACAGAGTTTGCTTTGCTGGCTCAGTTCAAATCCTTGTCAAAGCAAAGTTTTTACCTTTGATATTTGCTGATGATAATTTCCCTCAATGCCTTATTTTATTACTTTCTGTCCGTGGAAGCAAGTCAGAAATATACTATTTGCTTTGCGCAGTGTTCTGTGGTGAGTAAATAGCATGACTTCTCTGGAAATTAAAATCTTAAAAAACTGTATATTGCATTTACCTTACAGCGCACGAGAAATACAATAGGTGGGAATGGTGGCTGCTTTATTGTATTCACACGCATTCACTTTGAGAGTGGGTAGCAATAAAAAAAGAAACTATATCAAGTAAGCATTTAGGTAAATGGGGGAAAAAAAGATGAGAAAGTTCCCATCTAAATCGCTGGCTCCTCCATGATACTAATATAGAACATACAGTACTGTCATCAGCCGAAGCCTGACAACTGCACAAATCAAAAAACTCTCATTCTTCTATTACCAGTTCTGCAATTATTAAAGCAATATTTCATTTTGGTGTATTTCAACTCTTTTTTTTTTTTTTAGCTCTTCAGTAGCACCATGGGCTTAAAATATCATTTAAAGTCCATGTAATTTATATTTAAAATGAAAGAATTAAAATTGTAAAATAAAATTAGTCATCTTGTATTTCCTTGTTTAAATTAATTTGACTTCAGCGACATACTATGTGAGCATAAATACGTAAACGTGTAACGCAGCCGGCTATTTTTATGCACGTCTTTGAAGATGGCAGCTTTATCAAGGTACACAATCCGAAACCAATAACTGACAAACTGTCTACTGGCCAAATCATTCATACAGATGTCAGATGTCCAAAGAATGATATATATACAACCCCACCACTGACTGTAGAGGACAACAAGCTACTCCATCATCAATCTTCTCAACAGTTATATTGATATTAGCTGCAATGTTCAGCATGCATAGGTGCATTAGTAGACCTGAAAAGACCTATACAGTTATCGTGCCTTTTTGTTGTGTGCTGGTTTTTTGTTTTGTTTTTTGCTCATTCAGCTGTTGACACTCTATACTGACATTTAATAAATATGTTTACAATACAAACATATGTTTTCAAGTGTTCTCACACTTGCTGTCGCATTCCTGAAATAGTAGTAACCTTATCATTTTGAACATTTTTTTCAGATCTCGTGGTACCCAGATGATAATCCTTACTCACTTTGCTCGTCTCTAGTGGCATGAATGAAAATAAGTAAAATTATTAGATGAATTGGATCCAGGCAGTCATGTTTTGCTTGGGATGAACTAAGGCAACACTGTCGGTTTCCTTTTGATGTTTCCTTCCCACATTCGCATTGATTTTGACTTTACTTTCCATACCAAACCCAATCACCCTATGGACACAACCAGGGCTTACCAACAGGGCATGGCCCTCTTATCTAGTTAGGGGGTGATCAGTGAGTGTAACTGTTTAATGACCATAAATAACTCCATGGTTCAGTGATGTGAAGAAAACCGTTTCTTTTTGAGTATCCCACTGCTGCTCCAAACCAGACTGATGGTGTCCCAGTAGAACATTGTATTCTAATTTGATAATAATGGTTGTGCACTTGTTAATGTTCTCGTGTAATGTGTGTATAGTTTCATAGTGGCTGCGTGGCTTTGTTTGGGTGATGACAGTGAGTGAGAAAGTCTTGGCTGTCTCCTTCCAATAACGTTATTAAATCAATAAAAGGCTTTTTTCTTTAAATCGCACATAGAAAATGTCACAATGACCAACTGTACTTTGCGCTTTTTTATTACACGAACTGATTTGTTGGCTAGTACATGTGGGTTGTAACAGCAGCCACGCTGTGGGAATGTAATCCTATGTTTCTGACACCGCCTCGGTTTTCCTGCAGGCTCACTTTAGTCGGCAAAGCTCCAAACATTTCTCACAGCGCGATCTAGGATCGCTGTTCGGTATTGATGACCTCAGAGCTAACCACGTTTCTTTGACGACAGCCATCTTTCTTCTCAGACAGCGTCACACAGTGAACAAAGCCCTTCCGGTGTTGGTTAAATAGTGTGGTATCAGTGACTTCTAATAATATATATTTCTGTTCAGCTTACAGATACTTTAGATGGAAAAGTAGCAGAAAGCCACTAGCTTGTCACACAAACAGAAACAAACGGCATCAGATGATTTTAAACTGCCGTACAGTGTTGAAAAAGTAACCATTCACAAAGACATCTCTAGTGTACTTTTGATGCTTTATTCTGCTCTTAGACATTACTGAATCATGTTACCATTTTATTTGTTGAATATTTGCATAATACATGAAGCTGTGAGAGGAGACGGGACTAGAAAGGCATGAAAAAATGTCACAGCACTGGTTAATGTCACCACCAGTTGAAATGTGGATGACAGGGCTTGTGATTAAGGCACCATGGAAGAATATGGAAGAGTGACTTAATTACAAGCTATAATATGTGTAAATAATTTAAAGATAAATTTTACCAATTGACAGTACAGTCACTGTAAGAAGAAACTACGAACTCCTGCAACTGTCATGGGCAGGAGGCAGGAATGGAGGACCCAGTGTGCAGACTTATGGAAGCAAACGTGAACTCAAAACTCAGCTTTAATGCTTCACAGAAAAAAAATAGAAAATTAACTAACCCTAACAGCAACATTTAGGTTTAATGTATCTGGGCAGAAAAAAAAAGTGGTTCCCACCAGGTCAATGAGGTAAATACAGCCGAATTACAACAGCCTATATTACGTCAATATGCAGGAGCAGTGCTGAAAAACTAACACCTCATCATTTTATCAGCAATAAGTAACAATTTTCTGTATGACTTTATCAGTCTGTCACTTTGCTGTGGAGGAATTTTGGCCCACTCATCTATATAACATAGCTTCAGTTCATTTTTACACAGCTCCTAATGTCCCACAACATTATTTTAATCATGTTGCGGTCTTAACTTTATCAACACCATGATTCTTTCCTAATCTACGTGACCCGTTGTAGATTTGCTGCTGTGCCTTGGAGTGTAGTCCTGTTGTGTGACTCAGCCTACGTGTACACTAGTCCGGATACATTTGAAAACGGCATTTTCGTATGAAAACGCTCCACGTCCACACTGTCGTTTTCACAGAGTTGTTCGTCCACATTGGAACGGCCGAAAATGCTTATGTTCGAGTACCGCGCATGCGTGAAACAAAGGATGAGTCTCCCTGTGTCATTTCTGTCTGCCGTTTACTTTCTGGCTCTTTGAAACGTCGTGGCAAAATGTCGAGAAATAGCACAGAGTTTTTTAAACGGACTAACAATGAGGTGGAGTTGTTGCTGCGAGTAACACAAAAGTACAAAGTTGCATAAGCGAGTTAGCTTTTGTTCAAATTCTTTAATTCTATCTGGAGCTTGTACAAACTGATATTAATCTTTAATAGGGCTGTCAAAACTCAGAGCAAACAAAACAACTGCTGTTTAATGCCCTCTGCCAACTTAGTTTAATTGGTCACATGACTGCATCATTTGACTAACATGCGTCATCATTTCTGAAAGTCTCTGTTTTCGCTGTCCACACTGCGACGCAAAAGCACCGTTTTCATATGTATCTGTTTTCCAGAGCGTTTTCAAAAAGCTCCGTTTTCCTTGACCAAAAACGCCATCTCAGTGTGGACGGGAGGCCAAAACGGAGATAAAACAATGCGCTTTCAAACAAAAACTTATTAGTGTGGACGTGTCCTTAGTTTCAGCCAAGATTTAGCTGTCAGATTTTACACAGAGGAGATCACGGTCGACTCAGTGGCTACAAGATATCCAGATGCTGTGGCTGCAAAACAAGTCTAAATCATTACCCCTCCACCACCCTACCTCACAGTTGATATCAGCTGTCTGTGCTGATATGCTGTGTTTGGCTGGTTTGCATTAAGACAAAACATCTTCATGTATGTTCGGATGTAACTTTGCAAACTTAAACTGTGCTGCCAGGGTCTCATTAGAGAGATGAGTCATTCTCCTTGCAAACCTTCCCATTAAGCCACACTTGTTCAGCCTTTTTCTAATTATGTACTGTTATCATGTTTAACATGCTAACTGGGTTTTTTTTTTTTCCATTTTTATCATCAGAAGGGAAAGAGCGTATTTTCTTTTCACCGTGACTGTATTTCTTAATGTTTAATTAAGATCTAAGTGCATCCCAGATAACATTTCAGCTTCACTTTTATTGACTCTTCAAAACATCACCAGTGGTGGAAAGTTGCTGACGTATATGAAGACAAGAAGTTTGCATGTGTTTTGCATGACAACAGCAGTATGAGGAAGTTAACAGGCTGGAGACTGCTGACAGATCGTAAACTGCATTTATTGTTTGGAAGTTAGCAGACACAGTGTCCTGATGAAAAATCCTGTGGGACAAGTAGTTAAAAAAAAGTACAAGCTGTAGAGGGCAATTTTTATGAGTCAAATCGCAGTGAATAAGAAGGGAAGCTGCGGGAGACCAGATACCATTCAGAGGTTGTTCCTCTGTAATTTTTTAAATGAACAGTCCCGGCAGCTGTCGCTTTATTGTTCCAGGATACAAATAAAAAAGGAATGAGAATCAGTATTATCATTAGCAGAATGGAATCAACAGTGTAGTTAATAAACCTTCGAATTCCCTTTTCTGCATATTTAAAAATAGAAAACATCCAGTAAAATGTTCAAGCAACAACAACAAAAAAAAACAAAACAACCCATACTACTATGAGCTGCAGCGTTAGCATTTCTACTTTCTCTAATTCAACACGTAGCAGCTGCGCTCGGCGTTCAGAGCTTCCTCCTCCAACAGAGTGATTATGACAGGCTGATTGGTGTTTTGTGTTCTTGGGGATGAGAAGATCAATGCAGGGTTGATAGCGAGGGCTGGGCTGGGAGCGGAGAGAAAGGATAAGAGAAAAATGGGGATGAGGCCTTGTCGCTCTCGAGTAGAAAACAGGGATCAAGAGATTTTAGGGGAGGAAAGGATGGAGTTAAAAACGGGCGGTAGGAAGGGGTTAGAGCAGGGAATTTGAGGAAGATTCTAGTGGATTGTGGAGGAGAGGATATGGTGAGTGATGGATAAAGAAAGAAGGGAGATTTGTAGGAGGAGCAATTGAGAGTAAGATCCAGATTTAACAGCACAGTAGAAGAGATGGCTGAGGATTAACATTCTGTGACTGTCTGCAAGTGTCGGGATAATCTCTGGTGTCCTGCGGTGCACTGTAGGAGGCCCACCATTGCTATGGGGGTTGAGGCCTACCACCAGGGCTGTCACTCCGTGTGCATGTGTATGAGTCCTCCTGTGTGGCGCTCAGTCTAGGTGTGGCAGGTGGAATGAGGTGCTGATTCAAGCCCCCCCACCATGCTGCCCTCTAAGCAGCGTGATGGATATGAACCACGGGTGGTGTAAACTGGACACAGCGCAGGCATTTTTCTTCATCGTCAGGGTAGCCCTTACTTTACAGCTAGCTTATCTTAAACTCTTCGCTTTTCCTCTCTGATTTAAAAGGGGGGAAATTCAGCAATGTGGCATGCTAAGTGCACACGTTTCCCTTCTGTATGTAGTGTGAGGGGGTGAGTAGATAGCTCCTTACAGAGTTTTAATCCATATTGATTTGTGCTTCATGCTGCCTCACCGAATGGAGCGCAGCACCGCGGGGCATCACACAGCATGGCGAGGCATGCAATGGCGTTACCTTGCAGGTCTCTGCCGGCCAGTGTTTGTTTATGTGTGAAAGAGAAGGAGTGGGAGATTACCTGATAAAAAGGCAGGTACAGTCTGGCAGCAGAGAGCAACATTTTTAATAAGAGACACCTATAGCACACATGCACCCACCTATGGAACATCGTCGCCAGATTAAGATTAAAGAGGTGCTCTCGCTATTGATGATTACTGTCGATGACTGTTCACACATACAGACTTGAAGTAGCAGGTTCCTCTTATGAGCCTGATGCTTGCGGGGGTGTTAGGCATTACAGTAGCAAATTTAGGTAATTATCTCTGATTGGACAGTTATTTTCTCTCATTGCCACTAGTGCTGTAGTGGTAAAATAAAGTGTGAATAAACCCTACGATACCTCAGTTACATTATCAACAAGCACCACTGAAAGATGTGTCCATCAGTCGTGTCACATCTAGCACATATATAGTAATTCATTGGTTTTAAACACGAGACATGGATTTGCTGCATTCATAAACCTAAACACTGTGCTCAGTTATTGTATGGATACCAAAAGAAGAAATAGGCTCCGATTAAAAGTGCCCTGCTCAGCAGAAAAAAAAGCAGGCAGTGGTAATGTCAATATTTCTGTTAAAACCATTTCTTCTCCACTCAATACTTGCTTTAATAGGTTGGCTTTGTTTCGCAGGGAGTCAAACGGGAGGAAAGAGACGAGATGAATAGATCTATATTCGAGTCGCTAACCTCTGATTGTGCAAGTCTTCTTTGTTTTGCCACTTAATACTCAGCGCTGGCTAATCATCAGACAAGTATCTGACTTTATCCTCCATCTCCATAAACGGGGATGGAGACAGCCTGGTATCTCAGCTGGTCCCAAATCTTCCTTTTTGAGCCCTTTCCATGGCAAAGCCAAGTATCAGTTGTACAGGCAGGCAACCAGTCAGGCGAAAGCCCACAGAACAGACAAATATGACTATTTGGATTCTCATCAGCTGCCATTTTCATAAAGTCTTGACTTTACACACACACACACACAAATAACTTCATCTCCTCTCTTTACTCCATTTTGTCAAATTAGAAGCTTTGTCCATTTTATGCAGGAGTATGTCTGTCCTGCCAGTTGCAATCAATAGTGCACCACGGTCACCTTTGTACGTAATCAATGGGTCACTCTAGACTACCCCATCCATTGTCCCCACTGGTCCCTTTGCCAAGTCATAACTATCTATTTTAGGAGACAACAGCAAGTTGCTGATATCCGTTACAGTACCCTACACAAGCCTATACTTGAGATCAGTTGCAGAGGGATGTTTTAAAAAAATTGGTATGAATTAAAACACTTTAAAAAAATTTCGAAGTTTGTAAGCGTGTGAACAAAACACAGTCGCCTTAGCAGTAGCAACCATTTCGGTGAAAGTTAGCCTCAGAAATAGAAACAGTCAGCAAGCAAAGCCAACAGATCTGCTTTAAATTAAAACCAACAGCAGCTTTGTATCTATTTCAGCAACATTTTGCAGGATTACTACATCAGTAAAATGCTGTTGTTGGTTGACAGCATATGCTAGAGATTAAAAGAGAGAGGCAGTCCAAATCCTGTTCAAACCTCCCTGCCATTATACTTCCACACTGGCACTGCTGATTGCACAGAAACCAAAGTAAAAGTGCCATAAAAAAACAATTTGTTGTTGTTCTCAAACACAGAGTCGTTTAACTGCAACAAGTATAATCTGACAAGTGTCTTAAGATCTTAAATCTAAAGTTTATGATACTAATTGTTCTTTTTGTAACAATTCAGAGCTGTAAATCTGTTGTAGCTGTGGGTCATTTAACAGCAGTGGGTTTTAATTAAAATGTTAAGTGATGATAAACATCTCTAAGAGATCTGATAAAATTGTTTAATCACCAATTAACAGTAGAACTTTGAAAATTAGAGAACCACATAATGTCAGGATAGCAAGAACCAACCCACTGTCATTTCCAGATCCTGTCAGAGGTGCTGATGTTTGAGAGATACACACAAGGTTTCCTTTGGCATTCGTGCCAGTACTCATTGGATAAATCCAATGGTGAGATGAGTCTTACTCCCAACTTATTGCACATAGATCCTCATTGTGGACCTCTTAGCATCATATACTTAAGCACAATGGCAACCCTTGTTTTACACATTTGCCTGAAACTGAGAGGATAAACAAATCCCTGCCAGGGTTGCATCAGGATGGTTATCCAGTGTCATGACCCCTTGCAACTAATTCAGTCAAAAGACGTTTGAGTCCCCTGAAGTCTGGGTGGCTGCGAGGCAAGTGGTGGAGCAAGTCGTCCACCAATTGGGAGGCTGGCGTATCAAACCCCAGCTCATCACATCTGCATGTCAAAGTATCCTTTAGCAAGATACTGAACTACAGTTACATCCAGTGCATGTGTGACAAAAAGTGCTGACTGACTGGGCGAGTGAGACTAGCAGAAGATGTTTTGAGCGCTCGGCTTAAGTAGAAAGGTGCTACACAAATACCAGTCCATTATGTCCTTTTCCCCCCCAAAGCATGTTTTCCTGAAAATAACCACATAGTATTATAAACAAAAGTAAGCTGCAAGAACTGTCATATCGTAAAAACGAAAACAGGCAGCAGTGGAGACAAACTACGAACTTAATCAAATTTCCATGGCAGTCTTGGGTTACCACTTGCCCCGACACTGGTCAGATTTGATGATATTGACACATTACGTATGCAGCTGCAGTCATAGGGTAACTTTCACCCCGCACCTTGGCAACTAAAAGACTAAATCGGAATCATCCAAACCAATCAATATTATTATGCTCCTGTCACCCCTGGGCGTAATTAATGCAACACAGCCCTCAGAACCTATTAAAAATGAATTGACTAATTGCAGATCGGTGGAGCGCTCTTGCCTCTATGTTTTCTATTCAAAGACAATAGAGACACGACATTGCAAGCGTAAGTATCACACAAAGGGCACAAAGCATTGAGAAAATTCCATGTCTTTATCTATTCAGCGTAAACCAGTTTTCAGTCTCAAGTCCTTTTGTATCTTGTCTCGAGCCTCTGTATTGATCTTTCTTACTTTTTGATTCTAGGCCCCCATCTCATTCCCCTTTTTCTTCTTCAATTTCTCAAGCCTTTCAGCATTGTGAATTTCCTCATCAATGTAGCCGACACGAGGTGCCGGGATCACTCCAGTAGCACCACTTATTTGTCTGTTGCCACAAGACGTTTCCATCGCCTCTTCAGTGTTCCCTTTATGGTTTTTTTTTTCTTGTTACCATATTCTATTCTGGGGTTTTTTTCCTCCAAAATAACTCACTCCCCCTCGGTCTTGAACTATTCATTCTCACAGTGTGCGTGTTTGTGTGAGCTCTTGTGAGCTGTGAGGAGGCAGGAGAGCTATATCTGGCCCTATCAGAGTGAAAATGTCAAGAAGGGTGCAAAAGAAAGACCCATGTGTCTTTTGCTCTGTAGATTCACCTGATCTTTGAGCCCTTTGCTCTGCCAATATTTCAGTATGTTTTGGGTTGTTTTGCGCGCGCGAGGCTGTTAGTACCTCAATCACTGTTTTTATTTTGTTTGTTTGTGCTTAACTTTGCGTAGGCACGCACGTCTGCTAGTGTGCGTCGAGACGAGTGTTTGACTTTTTTTTTTTTTAAACAGATCTCATTTTTTTGCCTTTCTTCTTCATCTCCCTTTTAATGTTTTTTGTTCTCCCGGCTTTCAGTTCTTCAGACGTTTTCGGATCTTTTCTGTTTTTGCTTCTTACCAAACTAAAACTCGTCATAAAGGGATCCCTTGGCCTTCTGAGGCCAAATATAGCAAGTAGTACTTTTTATTTGCTGTTTTTTTTTTTTTTTAATTTTCTTTGTTTCGTAAGCGTAGTTTGTTCTCTTTTACCTTAGTTGGACAAAGTTGGAGTTAAAGTTAAAAACGGAATTGGCTTGTCTGTAATTGCAGACATGTTGGAATAGCTTTTGCAGCATTTCTCGAAGTGTTGCGACACAATCGACACACACACAGACAAACACGATTCAAAGAAATGTTCATAAACATAGAACATATGCATGCACAGAGCCACACATACACAACAGTAACAATTAGCCTTAAGTATACTTGACTCTGTATGTTAAGGACCCATCCAAAGATCACTGGTGAAAGATGAGAGGTATAAAATGTGACAGATTACTCACCCTTTCCAGTACGCCCACAAACACACACACACACTCTCACCTCTTCCTCCATCTCTCTGTCATGAGATTCGAAACAAAATCCTATTTTGCGTTCTCAGGCCCACACAGTAACACTGTGACACAGTGAGGCGCACGTTATGAGTCTAACTAGCTCTGTAGCAGTGTCACATCGCCAAGTCCCCGCCTAATCAGGCCACTTGCGCACACACGCACACAGACATTCACATGCACACACTTTGCGGAGGCCATGTGTTGGGACGGTGATAGAGGGTTGGCAGTTGGCAGACAGACAGCAGACGCTGTTCTTCGACATCAAACGTCTCAGAGCAGAATCTCACTTTCATGCCTACTCGCTCTCTGTTTCTCTCGCTCTCTCTCTCTCGCTCTGTGACACACACACACACACACAAAATCACGAACGCACACTCGCAAACACAACAACACACATTTCCTCTGATCTTGCTGCCAAAACTCAAAGACTTGGAAGGACTAATACACACACACGATCAGGCACATACACACAGACGTATACCCGAGTGCTAAAAAGTCTTGAATTAAATTTCGTCAGCCAGTGTTGAAACCTGTGAGACATGAGTACAAGTTACATGTGTGGCTGGAAAAATTACTACTCTCTCTATTTTTTTTTTTTTTTTTTTTATTTTAACACC
>VUQR01010447.1:41634-56790 GCA_015108515.1 Hemichromis elongatus | reverse complement strand
AGTGAAGTGCATGGGTTACTAGCTATTATAAAGCCAGAACCTAGGCATATTCGCCATCTCCACCTTAACTTATCAAAACCAGGTTTCATGTGCATGAGAAGGTTATGACTGTGAAACAGAGGGAAACAGCACGCTACCCGACTCACAGCCAGTCAATCACACATTTATTTATGATCCTTTCTGACAATAATAAGGACCATAATTATCATATTTTCACAGTTCCACTGCTGCTTGGAGAGTAGATTCATGCAAACTGCGATGACTTTGGCAAGCTAATAAGGACAAAAGCAATTGCAAGGCAATTTTACCAACCAGCCAGGGAATGCACATTGTTCCTTAGTGACTAGTGGTCATGAGGGGGTTGCTGACCGATCTCTAGGTCTGAGTCACAGCACTTTTAGCAATTGATTCCTTAGTGGCTTCTATCAACCTCCAGCAACCACTTTACCCCTTGAAAGCCTATTTGGAGTAAACCTAAATGCTCTTTTCTGAACATAGGAGTTTCAGTCATATTTCTGGCCTCCTTATAGAATAAAATGTCTGGGTTTGTATCACAAGTAAGTGAGGGTGACCTCTGCCTATGTAGGAAGCTTTGGAAAACCCTGGAAACTAAACCACATCTTTGCTGACATATACTTAGGTGTTAGAACTTAAAGGAATAATTAGCGGGTCATGTTTCTAAATAAATATAAAGCAGGTGGTTAGCTCAGTTTAGCATAAGACTTGAAGCAGTGGAAAACAGGTACCAGCGCCCCTGAGCTCACTAATTAATATCAAGTCACATCTTGTTTAGATTAAACTGCAAATGTAATCCACTGAAATCTTATGTACGGTGTTAAACTGTGATGGTCTTGGACTGAAACTCTTATGCCTTTACTAAGCCCACTGTTTGAGACGCCAAACATATATGAATAATTTCGCATTCGGATAAAATCACTTAAAGCAAAATGTAAATGCAGAAAATAATGCATTCAGTTGCATTTGCACCATCTATACTCATGCACACCTGCATATGCATTTTAACAGTTGAGGTGTTAACTAACTAATCAATTGAGGTCTTCCTGCAGTAACAAGTGCAGAGAGGATCATATTAACAACACTATTGATTTTGTCTAAGGGGGACTTCGTGATGGTTAAACTGCACTATACATAATGAATAGACTCCTGAATAAAAGGTGGCATTGTATTCATCATACTGACACATACATGGACACACACACACAGGCTCACATGCAAGCACGTTTGTCAAATGTGAGTAGTGCAGTGATGATCCATCTGTCCAAACACAGTCAGGGGAGTGTGAGATCGGGGTCACACCACGGTGCTGATAGATGCTTCCCTCACTCCCACTGGTCTCCCTCTCTCACACTCACTTTCTCTATGGCCCCAGAGCACATCACCAGTAAAATCAACCCAGAGTCTGCTTTAGAGCAGAGCACACAAAGACACTAGCTGCTTTATAAAGCTCTACGCTTGTAAAGCTGCAGACTTGAATGTGTGTATTTGGAATGTGACTGGCTGGGTGTTTGCCTGTTTATCACTCTGTCTATCAGGTGGGTTACTGCCAGTTTTGGTTTGTTGTTCTGCGTCTCTGTCTGCCAATTGGTTTCTGTGATTTTCTGTTTAGACCAAAGCGCGCAGAGAAATGGAGATGCGTCGCTCTGAAAGGGACAGCCAACTGTCTTATTTTCTAAAATGTCAGACTGACAGATTAGATCGAACAAAATTATTTGTTGAAAAAGTGACCTGATGAAATAATAAATGCCTAAACAAATGACTCAAGCATTCAAGCATTGACCAACTAGCTGAGTAGCCATAACGATTAGCTGTTTTACTGAGTAACCAACAAACAAAAAAGCGACTGCCAGGTTGACAGAATGACTGACAAATGACGTGGCCAAGTAACAAACAAGGTGACTGACTGACAGAGAGACTGATGAGGTGCCTGACTGAGTGAATGACTGCTGTGTGAAACACAACATGACTGACAGAAAGACTGGCCTGTGTTCTGACTTTTGTTATTTTCTGGCTCTAATGGGATTTTCCTTACTGCCACTGGTCTGATTTTTTTCCCTGTCTTGTATTGTTATCCATCCACGTGCCCCTCTGTCTCCACCTTTCGCTGACCTGTTCCCACAGTGTTTATGCTCTTAGTCCACCTCAGTCCGCTGGGTGTCTCACGGGCTCAGCGGATAACACAGAGAATGACGGAGTGATGATTTTGCCATCAAAGGCTCATCGCAGCACAGCAGGGTCCTTTCCGCTCTGCGACCCTCCACATCAGAGGGCAGATTAATTCCTTGCAAAGAATTTTGTTTGTGTCTCTCCAAGAGTGGGATTGAAAAGCAGGCTTGGATCAGATGGCTTGTTTCAAAACCTTATCTTTGCTGCACAGTGTGGCTTTTGAAGCACAAATCAAATGTGCAAATGTACAGTTTGGTTCCTCTCTCTCCCTCTCTCTATCGCAAACACACACACACACACACGCACACACACACACACACACCCACGCACGCACACACACACACACACACACACACACACTGCTGAGTAAACATCTCTCCCAGTTTTCTCAAACTCCAAAAGCATTTCACACTCCAGCTTTCTTACCCGGTATCGAGATTTTTCCAAGTTGGATCAAATGTGTGTGTGTGTAAACAGTTACACACTCAGGCCTTTGCATGTGTGCTCTATATCCTATACATTATATATGTTACTTTGCCACTCTCACTGATGTCTCGATTAAACAGCATAGCTTTTACTGCAGATTCCTGCACTCGTATTTATAATTTTATGAAATGATGTAAAAACTATATGACTACAAAGGCTGCCAGGCATTTGAGTTTTGGACAACAAACAAATTATATTTCTCCTTAAGGGGTGTGCTTTGAAGATTAGTTAGTTAGCAAGGGATTAGAAAGCTTAAAGGCAGAGTTTTTAGAGTCACAATGGTGGCTCTCAGATCACTATAGAAACCTGCTAAGCACATGGCCCGGTCCGGCGCACATGATGTTCTGATCTTCAGCCTAAACTCACTGTCAGCGTGATACTGATTATCAGCGAAGGAAACTGGCTCTGTATGGGGCAGTGTTATGTTAGATCACACAAAGCTATGAAGTAAAGTTAAAGCTGTGCAAACTGGATGTTTATAATTCCAAAGAAATTAATATGAATGAACTCAGTAGGTGATGGAGAAAATGGATAAATGTGCTTTTTGTGCTATTCATTACATTATATATAGTCAGATTTCAGTAGATTTGCATGTACACTTCATCATGGACATGTCACACCTGAATGAGATTCATGTTTAACTCTTTACCCCATTTAATCAACATTTGAAGACCTTCCTTGCACGCATAATGACGAGTTTTGGCACCTCAGTAGATGTGGTTTGACAACCATTAGAATAGACTTCATTAGAGACTACCGAATTATATTAGATTAGAGACAACCATGTTATTTTTGTTCTATAAGCAGGCCTGAGATACAACAGAAAGTACTTAGTTCAGAAAAGTGCATGAAGGGATACTTCTGCTAGACTTTCAGGTGATAAAGAATTAACTTTATGAAATTTACAGCCTTAATTATTATCTGTCTGCATTCTTTTCTTGCCTTATTTGTAGCAAACTTGTATTTTGATCTCTCTACGACTTGGACAGGGTTTTCATGACCTTGGCCCAGAGCCTAATAAAGAAAGCCTCAGTTACCAAAGAATGGTGCTAACCATCATTGTGGTTGAGGATCTGCCAAGACACCAGATGCACAGAAAGCTATGTTGAACATGCTTCTACATGAACACCGAGGACCCAATGAAGGACACTGAAGGTGGGAATGCTGAACAAAGTGCAAACTACGTGCTACAAAAACTCCAGGAAGTGCTCAGTACATCATCTCAGACAAAAAAGAGAGAACAAAAGGAGCGTTCTCCTGACTCCTGTTGTCAGTCTTGCTGTCAGACTGACAACAGAATGAGTGAGGACGTGGACTATAAAAACACAGGGAACTAACTGACTGCTAGAACAATGGAAAAACTCATTGGAAAGTGATCACAAAGACTGTAAAATGGATGAAGACAGAATATAAAACAAGACAAAGAAGAGCATAGCAATTACTAAAATAAAACCAGATTTACCATAACTGAGACACATGAAGCAGTCCTGTGATCTCACAATACAAAAAGACCCAAACTAACAAAACCCTAAGACTCAAATTTCTTCATTTAGAATGAAAATGTCCACTTTCTAATTAGTTTCTAATTAGTTTGCCTTTACATTGTTTTGGACAACAACAAAAAAAATTGTCTCCAAGCTAAAACCAAGAACGCTTTTCTTAACTTGGGACCGACAGAAGCAGGGTGCATCCTGTCTTTCTTCATCGATGCATATTCCTCGCAGCAGTCTTTTATCTTCACCTGCACATAATCTGACTGCGAGGCTGAAATTCCATTCTGTTCAACAAACAGGTCGAAATTGGAACAAACATTAAATCGAGCAAATAATGAATTTATTTTTCCTTTGCTGGAATGATGATTCCAATCTGTTGTTGGGTTTGGGACTGCTGAGTAAGATTCGGGAAAACACAAGTGCATGACTTTCTGTGTGTTTTCCGCTCTCGGCATATGGAGGGAGGCGAGATGGTTGATGAAACACAGGCGCTGGGGACGAGAAACAGACGCGAGCTTCTCTGGTGGTACAGTGAGACATCGCAGGCAGCCTCCTCAGTTTGAGAGCTTAAAGTTCATTTCACAAACCTTCCGCTGAAACTTGTTTTTTTTTGTTGCTATTTTTGGGTCAATCTAAGGTAATCTAAGATCTAAGATAATTGCTCCTGAGTAACTCTTATGCAGCTCAACCTGTACTGCGTGCTTTCTTTTTTTCCCACAGGCTGGAAAACACAATGAATTTAAAAACACACAGAAGGCTGTGTACTGTACTAAGTAGAAAGGCTTTTTTTTTGGTCCAGCCTTGATGACTCGCCCGACCACAACCATAGCTTTGGTCCAGTTAAATCGTACTATGCACATATTTGCACACACTCACCGAGCCACAGAGAAACACACACACTAACTCCCTCCACTGTCTTGCTCAAAAACACACCCAGCAATTTCATGACAGTCCCACCCTAACTCCCCAGAGGTTCCCAAATTCTGCTGTTATTTTTACACGGCCTGCTTTCTCTCTAGCACTCGCGCTGATGCTTCACCACGTGTCTGAGTGCGGTCTGCGTGTGTGCATCGACACAGCTACAGGGGAGGCACGGCTTAAACAGTCCGCAAAATGTGGCAGGAAAGTGACATCATGTCTGAAGAGAGAGAAACATCCTCTCACATGCAACGAGAAAGCAACTCCCAGCAGGAGCTTGTGTTGCTGTTTTCTCCTTTTATGATTACTGGAGGTACTGCAATATAACCTGTGACTCAAAAACATTACATGAGGTCAGAGTACAGACCTGAAATGTTTCCTTTCAAGTTTAGGTCAAAGCAAGGCAGAGCCAGAGCTCGTGACCTACACTCCGACTTCATAATTACAGAGTTTATCATCTCAGTGGTTGATTTTTTTTTCTTCTCAGCTGAGAAGTAACACACTGAGAAGTTGTTTGGTTTTTATTTAGGCTAAATAAGAAACTGCCAAATCTGGGAATCTATTATAGTTTGCTGACTGGAGTGAAAACACATCAAACATTTCAGCTGGCAGTGTTTCCCAGCTTCAGTTATGGTTATAAAATAGTCCTAAAAATGAAAGCTTATGTGACATCGCGATGTTTGCTTGAGTTACATCTTCAGTGTTGCCTAGACATCATTGATAGACTTTCTTTAAAGAGAACATTTGTGCTGAAGAAGTATTTTAGCACTATCTATAGATTCGAATAAAATGAAATAAAGAAAATATTTTATCTCGTCAACCCACAACCTCATATGTGCAGAAGATGGAGAAGATATGCTGTTGATGTTTATCAACAACCATGTGCTAAAAAAAGTCGTACTGTGGTTTTTTTTGGGAAGGTTGTGCATTGGTGCTTCACGTCGCTGGTCAGATGTGTGTTAAAAATATAGATGAATTTAAAAAGCTACTAATCTTTATGAGATATCAACAGATCTTATGTTTGATTTTTGACAAATACAGTCCCTTGTGGCTCTTGAAATCACTGGTTTACCTGTAGAACAAGTAACGAAGTGACTTAAGAAGTCACTTGGATTAGTGACGAAACATTTCTCCCACTGAAAACGCTACGTCCAGATGAGCAGAATCAACCCGTTGGGATTTACTTACCTGGATGATTGAGCATGCAGCAAGACTTTGCTTGTAGTTCAAGGTCTTTTGATTGGGCATTTTTTTGTGGCCTACAGGTAGACTACAAGCGGAAAGCTTCTGGCACCAAAAATCTTGTCATCTGCCTCAAATATTGTGAATATTCATATGTAGAGTCTGTTAAAAGAGATAAGAAGCTGGCAAACTCAGCTTCACATAAAACCGCTAGTCAGGTTGTATTCAAAGATAACAAAACCCATGTACAAGTCCCAGTTTTAATTTAAAGAATATATGCAGTAAACCACACATTATCACCTGTGCGCATGGGTTTTTCCGCAAAAGAACAAATGAGAGGCAATATTTATGTAGTGAACTTTAAAGCTCCTGGTAGGGTAAGTTAAAGAAAGTGGACAGGTGGAAGTCAAATCCAGCAAAGACCTGACAGAGGACACTCAGCTGATCCATCTACCCATCAGAAATGGTCCCAGTGAAAGGTTGGCTGTCAAGAAGCCATTTTTAAGGAAGGACAACTGAAGAAACGGTAGAAGTATGCCAAAAAACACAAAAACTGGACTCAAAATCAATAACGTTGGGTGTTGCGAATCTTGTCATAATTGATGGAATTATATACAAAGAAAAGATAACAGCATCTGGCATCTACATCTTCTTTTTTTAGATTAAAAAATGATTTCAAACACATTGCAAGTACAGCACATGTAGACCTGGATAGAAAAAATGTACAACGGATCAGTCGTGGATCTGGACCCAGTCGTGGGTCGTATTGAAGCAGTGTGGGATCATCTTGACAGAGAAAGGAACAAAAGGCAGCCAACATCCAAAGAAGAGCTTTGAAGAAGCTTGGAGAACCAAGGTAGCCATACCAAAAATCAAATACTGACTTCATACCAAATACTGACTTTTAAGCTCATTAGAATTGTACAAACTCTCCTTTTTGCGTTTATGTATTCTGTATATCTAACTCTGCAGCAACAAAACATATTACTGCTCTACAGAAAAAAAAATTATTGACTCAGATCTGAAGAGATTCCAATAAAGTCCATAAAGTAGCAGTTTGTCACTTTGATTTATGCCTGTCTTCAAGGAAGTGAATCAGCATATTTGCCTTCAAGTGTTGAACTGCTTCTTTAATGTTTTCTTAGTAAAAAAAAGGGCCTTGACAGATTTATATGCGGCACAGACACAGGAAAAAGGATTATCAGCGATCAGGATCTATAAACCACACACTCTGCCTTTCTGTGCCACTTTCCATCATCACAAAAAACAGCGCACCTATCTTAACCTTTACGGCCAGACTAATGCTGAGGGATGTAACAGTGTCCCCTTCCAAAAACAAACGAAACAGAGAGAGAGAGAGAGAGAAAAAAAAAGAAATGTGGCCGGCCGAGGCACTGATTGACTCTGACACGCAGCCCAGACCCCGAGGCTAGTGTCTGAGCTGCTCTCAGTGTCAAGAAGGCGCTGTTCACAGGGACCAAGTTGTCAAAACAACCTTACAGCGCTGGAGTGGCTTAAATCTCAAAGACGAAACTCACAGTTTGTCACTGCTGTCCAAAAACAACATCGTACTGAGAGCTGATATTTCCATAACCGCCTCAGCAGCGTAACGCAGTCACTTCTCCGATAAGAAGAGGGGGTGTTTTTTTCTGCTGCCACCCAATCCTAAACTCACCATTGTCTTCAACCACGGCTTATACTTAAGATCAATGTCTGATTTCTGACTGTTTTTCTTTCCCCCCCTAACTTGAATATGATCAAAACAATCCTTTTTGTGGCTGTTTGAAGATTTTTCCCCAACATTTAACTGCTTAGGTAATGAACTGGCATCAAAAGATTCCTTACACGTCAAAAGCCTTTGTTCTCTGTGCGGTGTATTAACAGGGCAACTTCACGCTAGCAGAGCCGTGCCATCTGACGACTGATCAAGGCCGTGGCGCAGGAATGGCCACAACACTCAAAGACTTACAGACAAATAACTCGGCAGCAGTGCAGGAAATACAAACACTAAAGTCATACCGACACATGCACGTTCACCTGGGACCGCAGCGATAAGGGGCATAAAGCCCACCACTGAGGAATGGTGACATTTTTAAAGCTTTAATTACATGGTTGGCTAACGGGCAGCCGGCTGTCTCACTCTGTGCAAAATTACACTATCACTGTCTAAGGCTGTGCACGAACACAAAGTCGAAAACTGACTTGCCATTCATACAAACACACCTGCCAGCTGAACCTCTGAGGCGAAGACACAGAGCGAGGACGCTCCCTGCTCTGCCAATATCAAAGGGAAACCACTAACTACAAGACCAGCTGGCTCATCGACCTATACGTCCAAAAGAGCACTGAAATGCTAGCTTGATGTTAACCACGCTACAAATGAAAAGAAAATTACAGTCATCCAAGGGTAAATTCCTCTCATTCAGCTGAGAAATGAAATCAGTGAGTGGAGATTTTTTTCTTCTTTTCTGTGTGTTCTTCTGCAGTTTCGAATCATCCAATTACTAATCGTGCAATCAATCATCAGCTTTAGCGTTGACAGAGTACGACTGGGGAATGATGGATGAAATCCCTTACAGATAGATTCCACCACAGGGGAGGTCGAGTCTCTTCAGCTGCGCTTGCTGTGATTGTGCAGAGCTCTCAGCTGTTTGTGCTGTTTGATGTTCTGCAGCAGAGGTGGAAAGCAAGAAAGGGTATTTAATCATAAAGTTAATACTTAATTGTGGTGCTATTTTGTTACTTTTTTGATTCTGTTCACATTCCTGTTGCTATATAGCAGCTAATTATATGCAGATAATTGTCCATATTGAGTCATTCTTACTGCTGATCCCTGCTATACAGACTTTTACAGCTTCTTTTAAATTTTAACCTGGTGGCCACAAACATGACACCAAATGAATGCTAACATTAGTGCCTTTGCTGCTGGATGCGTAAACACTTGTCTGGCAAATCAAAGGGTGTTTAAAGGCTGTTTCCACTTTTCCTCACGTGCCAGAAAATCTGTTAGTGCATGTTTACATGTGAAGCATAAAACAAGATAAAGTATCACGGACTTTTATAGTCTAAACTTGGCAACATGACAGATGAGATTTTTAGAAGACAGTTTTTGGATAGCAATCTTTATTTACCTACATAATGCCATACATAGCTTAAAGTGACTCCTCAAAAATCATCAACTTAATTCCTTGCTTGCTCGTGCCAAGCTGTTCCCATTAAGTGGATTTTGAGTGAAGTAAGCCTCAACATCTGTTTGTTGTCAAGTTTTTTTTCTCATCCTGATGCGTATTATGCCAACAGAATATGCATTAATGGGTAATCCCATCAGCTTGTGTGTAAATGAGCTTGTTATACATGAGTTTAATTCAAAAATACTTCTATGTGCTGCAAAATACTTTGTCTACACCATATACTTTCATACGTATATGTTTTGCATTTAAATAGCCATATCAATAAAGTAATATTTTTCCTAACTTTTTTATCGCAAAAACATGTGACGTGACCAAAAACCTTTTAACACCACATGATGTATTCAAATTAAATCAGGATCAGGAGTTTTGTTCAATTCAATTCAATTCAATTTTATTTATATAGCCATTATAATATATATATTATATTGTATTATTTTTAGACAATCTATCACAGTTAGTTGCCCTATTATCAGTAACTAAGCATGTAATATGCTGATAGCAGTATATTCCAAAATGTTAAAAATTGCAATAATATCGTATGGTGAATGAAATATTGTGACATTATCATATCGTGGTGTGTCTGGTGATTCCTACCTTGTCCAACCCTGCTAAGTGTACAGTGATATGAGCGGTATGCAAGATTTTGTTCAGTTAAACAAGCCAAATAATCAAAGAGGATCTCTTGACTTTCTTTATAGTTATATATTTACATCCCTTACAGCTTAACTATACATGGACAAGATTAATTCATGTGACATGAAATCCCATTGCTTACATGCACACACTTTGGAGACATACAGCCCCTAAAAACTATAAACTTGACTTCATAGGTTGTCAAGTGATGATATGATTATATGATACAGCGTCAAGACACTGTAATCATCGCAGTTAGGGAAATTATATTTATTTTATTTATTATCTTAGATATTTTTGATGAAATGAAAGCGATATGATTCTTTCATAAGGTGTAACTATGTAGCCTCTTGGTAGGTGGTTGCTAGGTAACATGAAGACATAATATCTGATATAGACGAGAACGTTCAGAGGTCTAAAATGTATCTGTGTGCCCATTTTGGTTGTTCAACTCGTGATTATGTAGGAGTAGTGTTTTGTGTATTAGAGTAAGATTACTTTTTTTGTAATCCATCACTTTTGGTTTGCATTTGGTTGAACGTTTACTAAATTAGTCAGATTTAGTAAAACACTGGCAACCCACTTTCACCGGCAAACATAAACCAAGCTGATTTCGATACTTTTTCAGCCCATCTCAATATAGCTTTTTATTATTATTTTTTTTTTTTTTTTTTTTTTTTTTTTTTTTTGTTTTTTTAAAAAAAAAAAAAAAAGAGGTCATCTGATGAGTTTGGCAATAACAGATGACTTCAGTGAGCCTGTGTGCCTCAGTCAGGACTGCCTTCCAGCTAGGATGAAAATAATCCCCTTGACCTCTAAGTTTCAAGGGTGTCAGTGGAGCCACAGATAAGCAAGAGAGACTTTTAAAGTGGGCTCTGTTTTATAAAGGGTTTGTCTGAGGCCACCTCCTTTCACAGAACTAAAATAGTTGATGAGTATCAAAAGCAAGCAGACACTTTAGTTTTTGTTCCAGATGCTGTGAAGCGTAATATGTGGGGCACGGCTTCATATTTGCGTCTGTCTGTAGACGCTGCTCTGAAACACAGTAAGCGAGTAACAGCCTTCCATAACAGAACTCACAGTGTCGACAATCTAATTATATTTCAGAGGAACTTTGCTATGTATCGCACATGTGCATAATAAATACTTTCAACTGCGAACTGTGTTTACTCAGTGCTTCATTATGATTGCACTTGAGTGCTATTTGATAACAAATGCACCAGTTGTCTTAGATGATTACCCCATTATCCCGTGTTTAATATATTGTGGTGATTATACCGGGACGTTACACAGTTCAAGTGACTATTAGACCTGAGAATGGGAGTGAGCGAGGGCGATCAGAAAAGGGGAACAAGTGGATGAAATAAATGAACGCTGGCAGTAGACGAGAGACGGGGCGAGTGGTCGTAATTGGTGTAGCTGCTGGGTTCTTTCTGCTGCTCATCACTATTATCTCCTAGACACCACGTTGCAAATAGCGTAAACATGAATTTTTCTTTGGTTAAAAGTCGGAAAATTGGACAATCGGTTTTGTTCAACGTGTGGAGAAATAACATGCAAGTGTGTGTGTCATGTCGATGTAAAGCCAGCTGGAGGATGATCAAAATCGTTGTAATGAATTGTAATTCTCATTTAAATATGTCTTCAAATGAAAATGTGTAACAACCCTAGAAGAACACTCACAGGGCTACGAGCGAAGGCTCAAAACATTTTTGGATGTGAAGGCTGCTTTTTATGTGGTTTCTTAGAAGTCACCAAAACTGAGCTATCACTTTTTTTTTTCTTTCCTTTCTTTTTTTCTTTGTGAAAAGAAAACTAACCAAAAAAACCAGTTTTTCCCCCCCATTCTGTTTCTGATCATCTTTACCTCTGCCACAGGATGGTAGAGCTCAGATGTTTTACATATTATGTTTCCTTCTGTTGTCATTTTTCAAATAGTATTTCTTTGAATTTTTTTTTGTTTTTTTGGTCTTTTGTCTTTTTTTTTCTGTCACTGCGTTTCAGTTAATCCAGAAATAACACTGTACTCCCAAATAATCCACTTTTCATGTTTGTTTAATCAGTCTGTGTGTAGCTTCTGAACATTAAGGGGGAGGGGCGTGAGATATCTAGAAAAAACTGAATGAATTTAAATGTTTTCTGGACTTTTGGGTAAACGGGATCTGTTTGGAGAATCACATGTGATGTATTTTAATGGTAATTCTTTGTAATGTGATGACAAATCGTCCAACGCTGATGCATTTTTACCAAATTTACCTGTGTTGGTTTCACGATCTGGAGGATTTAACGGTGAAGCTGCAAGGTGCAAATCTGAATGCGGGCTTGAAACGGCGGCAGCACGATGACGATTGACGACCTGAGTGTTACGAGGCTTCTGTCCGTACTGTGTCCTGTTTGTTCACTTCGCGTTCATTCCCACTGTGGGCCACATATCAGATGTCCCCACTTAGTAGCTTTGCGAGTCGAGGGGAATTAATTTTTTTTTTTTCCTGCTTTGGGAGAAATGCATCTTCTGTATTAAATTGTTGTTATACAAAAAATTGTCAGTTTCTTTTTCTTGTGTATGAGGTCACCCCTGTGCTGCACAACAGAAGAGCAACACTCACTGGTTCTAAAGTGCAACACAATCACTTTATATCGCACACTTTGGTCTCTGAAGTCTCTACTGTCGTCTACACCTGCACTTTGTAATGCAGATTTTTCCAAACAGGGGGCGCTATCACGTTATTGGCCTTTTCTTTCTTTTTTCCAAACATTGAAAAACTCTGTCTGTAGCCAAAGAGTTAAAAATATTAATCTGCCAATAGCTTCTTGTATTTGCTACGACAGTGACATTATTCTTTTGGCTGCTCCCTTTAGGGTCACCACAGAGGAGCATCTGCCTCTACCTCACCCTAGCATCCTCCTCTGTCACAACCTCTGTATATCCTCCCTTATGACATTCATGAATCACCTCTGTGGTTTTCTTCTTTTACTCCTGCCTGGCAGTTTTGTCATTAGCATCATTTGTCTAATATATCCACAATCCCTCATCTGCACCTACAAATCGCTCGACGTGAGCAGACCCTTTGATGTTTCTTGTCCATCCTTCTCACTCCCAGTGAAAACTTAAGATCTTCATACAAAATTCACCTTTCGTCGTGTTACAAACTTATCCCAAAATGAATTATTTTATAATTTTTATTTGAGAATTCATTACCCCGTAATGGCAAAGTGAAAGTTTGCTTGAAATTCTTGCAAATGTATTCAAAGCGAAAAACAAAAACATCTAACATGTACACAAGTATTCACAGCCGATGTCTGATGCGATCCCACCCCCACCTCGAGCCCATTCATCACTCCAACCACGCACCTCATACATAATGCAACTTACCTTTAAACCGGCTCTGATAGAACTCTTCATGCGAGCATACAGTAGGGAATGACAGCTAAATACACATCTGCACGACACTAGTGCTTCACCCAGTATGAACTCTTCTCAGTTGTAAGGCAGTGAAAGGTTAGCTGCAGGTTCTTCCTCACAGACTGCTGTTTTCCTCACAGCATTAGAAGTTCTGAAAAATGAACTAGGTACTGAGAAATGCGTGCAACCAAGTGTAAAAAGGAACTCTTTAAAGAGTTTTTTCTTCTGTCACAGACTTCTTGTTTCTTGTGCTCATTATGTGAAAAATAATTCCAGCATAAAAGGAAGAAAATATCAACAGGAAAGCAGTCTGTACTCATTCTGCATTCTTAGCTTCATCCGTGGCTAATATGAATGAGGCTTCAGTGCTCTGAGTTAGTCATGTCTTTGATTGTGCGGCCCTTTAAAAGTGTGAGACTCCTTCTTCTTTGTGTCATCTTGGGCCTCAGTGGAGGGAGAAATGTTTGGGCTGAAGTAAAATATGAATACCTCTGGCACCTGTACCCTCATTAACCTCAGTTGAGCTGTTAAATACATGAACCTTGTTATCAACCGATCCCTCAAGGAAGTATGAACAGCGGAGGGATTGTTAAATAGAATAAACACGTTTAACCATATGTAAGTACATATAAGCGGAGCAGAACAAGCCGTGACCCCGTAACGTGCCACTAGAGGGCAGTCTCGCACCAGTGATAATGTCAGCCACATGCTTTGGAGCAGCCTGCACCTGTTGCTGAGCCTACAGGCTCATGCTGGCATCCCCCGCGGTGCAGGATGAAGTCTTTTATCACACGTTTAAACGGCTGAAAGCTCCACTGACTTTTGTTCCAAAGTTTTAGATTTCTGATGGAGAAAATAATTGTGCTCAGTCGGGATCAATTGTAGAGCCCTCTTGTGGAGTGAATGCTCAAAGACATTCATTTTTCATTTTGCTGCACTGCAAAGCTGCATACAAATAAGCTCAGCCTAAGTCTAAGAACGCTTCATAAACTTTTTCTTTAATGAGGAAAATGCAATGAAGCACATTTAATTGTGGTCAATCAAAAAAACATGAGGAAAATGTGTTTAAGGAAACAGCTTTAAAGAAGACTATAGCTTTCGCTCACTGACTCCCGTGTTCACGCATGACAGCCTGTGTCGTGTCAGCTGTGAATAAGTTATCTAGATAAGATGTGTGTCACTGATTTTGCTATTAGTAATTTATGGTTTTTGAGGGGAAATATTTGCATTTGGGGATACAGGCAATAATCCATCATGTATATCGCTTTACTGATTATTACATCCTGGTATAAACAGCTGCATAATGGAGACTGCTCTCAAGGATATTCACCGAACTGCCTTTCAAGATTACCAGCGTCTCGAAGGCCATTCGAGGAACACAATAGATGGCTCAATTACCAACTGTTGTCTGTCAAGGATTCATTGCTCTCCCAAGACGTGCAAGTGGATGCAGCACCTGTGTGACAAGTATTTTGAGAGTAGTGTGTTCGCACCTGTGGAAGTGTGCAGGAGAGCATATATGGGTATGGTGGGCATGGGTGAGGACGATAAGATGTCAAAAATACTTCTGTTTTTGATTTGTTGTTGTTTCACTTTAGGACACGTTTCCAAAACAACGCTTTCCCCCCCTACAGTTTGAATTCTTCAGTTGCTTCCAAATCACAGT
>VUQR01010447.1:0-10149 GCA_015108515.1 Hemichromis elongatus | reverse complement strand
TTATTGTTACTGCTCAGACTCTGCTGGTTATTTCTTGATTGAAGAGAAAGTTTTTAGTCTAACCATCAGTCCCAAGCAAAAACATATTCTGATTCCACTGATATAAAATAGAACAAAACAGAAAATCCTCTTCAACAGCTAATCTGCAAACAAGTTAAATTACAATCACATTCTTTTATCTGTAACGCATACACGCTCTAATACTTGAGGGTTTGAGTCAATATGATTTTTTGCACAGAGGAACATCCATGTAAATACTAACTGTGCCTAAAAAATATAGCCATAAGTTAATATTTGACTCTAATCAGCCATAGGTGGGAATGTGGCATATTTTCAGACCATTCTTCCTGAATTTGATAAGCAGTTAAGAAAGTGTTGGAGCTTTAAAGCTTTACGTTTGGCGTTTTGGCCGTCACCATTGTAGTTTTAGCTAATGCTAGCTACCGTAGTGTTTAAAGTGCATCCACAGGCTCTACAGATGCATTAGAAATGAAATGTTGACGTATAAATAGAGTAATACCAGAATTTTATTAACCAACACAGAAGTTGTAAAAGGCCTTTTAGCACAATTAACTGCACAACGAGCCATAAACACAGTTCAGAGGTCCATTTCAGTGATTCAATTTAGCTAGCAGCTAAAGCAGCCTGTGTGTCATGTGTTATAGACAATATAAAAGATGGACAGTTCAGAGCTTTGAGGCTGTAAAATGAAGCCGGCGCAGAAGTCTGACTTCAGATCTATCAACATTAACCATCTAACAGTTTGTAATTCTTTCAGTTTTTTTTTTTTAATTTTTATGTTTTATATTATTTAGATATACTTGATATTTATTTGTGAACGTAATGGACATATGGGATTTGGTTACTGTCTATTTGGTTTAGAAATAATTGGCCTAATTGCATTAAATTGCCAACCGCATTTGCATTAGTACGATTTGTGTATTGATGAGGTGCTTTTTATGAAGACCGTGGATAAAAGTTAGCTAGCAGCTAAAACTGATACAATACAGATGGTAATAGTTTCAGATGCTGTAAAAATCTATGGAAAAACAGCTTCATGTCTTGACCTCAGTTTACTGCCGTTATGGACGGGCCTCAGGGGTCCAGGTCCACCTGGTAAAGACACTTTGTACCCTCAGCTAAATTCCACTGATACACTTTAACTAGAAGTTGCAGTAATTCATACAATTTGGTAAAACCTAAAATACCCATATCACTCACACGTTATTGCTATGTGAGCTCAGTTTAATTATTCAGTTTATAGTAGTTTAGTACTTCTGCAACAATCATGGTAACCAGCCTGACTGAGGAGGACACTGAGGATGCAGGTCAGACAGTGGTAGATACCCTTTATGTCTCTTTGAAACTAAAATAAGGTCATTCATCAGCTTGCACAGCTAGTTTTAGAGTATGACTCTACTAAAACATTGGAAATGTGTTGAGTGTATTGTGCACTCAAAATGAACTGCAGAGTGTGGTGAGTTCATTGATCCACTTCTCTGTTTTTGTCCTGTTTGTCTCTGTAATCTAAGACAGACTTTATACCTGTTGCTACATTTCTCTATGAGTCTTTTATGTTTTTAGGAATAGCAAAGTGAGTTCAATGCCCCCCATCAAAGCTGGCTGCCCGTCCAGTTCTTATGGTCTGCTGCCTCTGTAAATGCTTTCCTCATCAGTTGATGGGCTCGTTCGCTCATTTCGTCCTTAATATAGTCCATTTCGTACGTCTTGGTCATACTGTGATTGAGTAATGATGATTATCTGGGGTACGCTCATGGCTAATGATTCATGATTGGTAAGCTATTAACAAATGAACATTTAACATTCACCTCTATTCCTCTCATCATATCAGGATTCAAAACACCAAAATGGCGATGGCGAAAGTCCTCATGTCGAGGCGGTGGTTTCACAATATTCATCTTATATCGTCTCTAGTCCCCAAGCAGCTTTCACTTAATGTGGCTTAACCCCTAATAATGCTAACTTAGTAAAACTTAAAGGTCTCAGTTGTGAAAAACAAACAAAAAGCTAGCAGTAGCTTCTTTTTTTTTACTATACTGTAAACAAGTTTATGTTGACTGTAAAGCTGGGCGTGTTATCACAGGGGTCTTTTGGGATTAACTTGTTTCTGGAGCCAGCCTTAAGTGGCCATTTGGGAAACTGCTGTTTTTGCTTCATTTTTCAGTCAAGGTGCTTGCTGTTTGATGCTAACGAGCTAAAATTAGACCACGAGCTGATGCTAGCACTGTCTGTTGCAGGGGTTTTTTTTTGGGCAATCTCTCTCTAATGACTCCTTAAACTTAAACTGGTAAAGTGAACTCATACTCACACTCTCAAAAAGCACACAAGTAAGCATAAACTGATAAGTGGGTCACACTGACAAAGAAGCACTTCGGTAGTAATAAATACTTTTGTGTCAGGTAAACAGCTGTGCAGTCACACGCATACACATTTTGTTTTATTACAAACAGGCTTTAAGTTGGTGAAGAGACCATACACACACACACACACACACACACATTTACAGAGAGAAACATCTGTTTTTGGCCTACAATCAAGACCCCAGGGCCAGTGTGACAACAGCAGGCGAGACCACACATTAGAAACTCCCTCTATTTGTATGACTGACTGCTGGGGATTTAAAGCAGTCAACTAAGAGCACAACCTGTAATTGTTCTTATAATAACACAGGAAGGTCTTTTCAAAATTAATGCATGCCATAATTTCAGGGAAATTTAGGCCAGCTGACCAAAATCTCAGGAGCTTAATGTCTTATGTGGTTCTTAGGTGCTGTAATGTGTGTTTGTGTGTGTGTGCTCATGCTGCATGAATATGCATTGCGAGGGCAAGCTAACTTTTTTTCTCCATCTCCACAGCAATACGAGGCAAAACCTAAACATAGAAAGTGAATTAATATATTAGAGTTAAAAGCGATGATATTCAGCTTTGATGTTGAGCCATCAAAGGCGTCATGAAACTGCACAGTTCAGAGGGGCAGTGTCGCGCTGTACTGTATATTTAGCTGTGTGCTTAAATTAGACATGTCACCGCTATAGACACATGCCATGCGGGCTCATGCGTCTCTTCATCTGTCAGGGAAGTTGATGTAGCTGTTGGAGCTGATTAGATGATATTGTTTTTGCTCCCAGGTGGCAGTTTTTGGAGGACTGTGTTTGTATTAAATGCGAGAGGTGGGGGGGGAGAGGGTAAAAAGAAGGACAAAGATTGCATGTGTGTGTCCCTTTGTGTACTAATTTGAGTGTGTGTTTGTGTGTGTGTATGTCGGCTCGTCCTTGTGTGCGCTTTCACTTCAGCTGAGAGAGAGCGCACAAAGTCCCTTCCTCATACCTGCCTAATCAAGTTGTAGAGGAGCCTGCAGCAATAACGGCTCAGCGTTAATACTGGCTGGCCCAAATACAGACTACAGCTTCTTGCTTGTATCCTGAAACCCTTTGGAGTTCCCCCCCACAAAACTCATTAAACGCCGAGCACAAGCCTTAAGTTTACGCCTGCACACACTCATGCACACCTGCTGACACATGCATTCTTATAATGATTATAGCCCATCCATCCACTTCCTAGCAAAACAGAGGGTGGGCTTTTTGATAATTATGTCTTTGTAGGTTAAAGATATACTGCTTTTGTGATATGTGGCAATTTCCAGCTTTACAAGTCTGTTTTCATGTGCTATTTGTCCTAACAGATGTAGCATTTGTGATCAAACACACTCGCTTTTTAGGGCTAGAAGACAGACAGACAGATAGGATGTGTATCCTCACTCTTTGTAGCCTCGAATCCCTGATGCTATCTGAGATTTCTTTTACAGGAAAGTGATGACACACTATCAAAGTGATTGCTATTTGTTACGTAGCTCATTTGGGTCAATTAGAAGAAACTTATTATGTGTTGTCAGTGTTCTGGGGGCACAGTGACACTGTACCCCAAGGACTTGCAATTAGTCTGACTGTGAATTCCTCGAATAGTCACAAGTGTTGTTGCTACAAGGTAGTTCAAGGCAGCCGTGGCATGAGCTGAACAGAGACTAGAGTTAGAGTGAATTCTTGCTTTATAAGCACGACACCGTGATCCTGATACAAAGCCACTCTTTCAGATTTGTTAAAGTAAGCACATTGATATCTCTTTGAATGCTTTATTTAAAAAAAGAAAAACCAAAACACAGCAATATTTTTAAATTATGAAACACAAGGATCTTTGCAGAAGTTAAAATTGCAGTAGCACAGATTTAATTTTTGCTTTCAAAGAAGAATTTGCAGTTTAATTAAAGCAAACAAGGAGGAAGGACACCCCTGTGTCAGGGTTTATGTTAAAATTAATAGTAACGTATTTTATGTTGCGCCTCTCTCTGTTGTGAATGAAAATAACTTCAAATAATGAGGACTAAACTCTGCATATCTGTTGGTTTTAGTGCCACTCAGTATCAGTGCTTTACAAATGTTACATTTGCATAATTCACCTATGTGAAACTCCCTTGGACCATGAAATACTGAACAGAATATGGGGTTATGGTGATCTTTGTCTGAATTTATATTTGACCTGAGGGCAAAGATTTTACCTTCAACTTGTCTGTATAATGAACAAACAGATGCATGAGTGTTGTGAAAACCTCTAGAGAAGATTGAGGGGAAGATGATCCAACCTCAGACTGACCCATCTTCAAGGAACGGCCTGCAAACCTGAGCTAGACAGAGCTCACGGCCAGGTGTGTTTTGCATATCTGAATGGGGTCGAAATCAATAGCTGCAAGAGGCTACTCTGGGTATGAATTGAGGTCTTCTTGCCTTTTTTATATTTGGGGAGTTAGAAGTTTCTGCAGGACCTTCCTGCAGATACATGTGAGTATGTGAATTCTCCAACTTGGCTTTTAGTCACGCATTTTATATTAAACCCCTTCTAGTGCATCCATTTTAGTAGCTGACATGCTCTCTTTATCCACTGAATTCAGACCAGAAGAAACCAACTATAGTCATAAAAACAGCCTTCCGCATAGTGTTGAGCCAATGATGCATTTGCTGTCTGAGGCAAAGTGCACTTTTCAGCCTAATTACAAGCTACTGCAGCTCTTTGTCTAACTCGTTCAAAATAGCCTTGAATTTTTTTTCCTTCTTTTTCTTATTAAAACCAGAACTGACCTCCTAACTGAATGCTGCACAGCTTCCCTGAAGTGTTTTTCCTATTTTTTTTCTAAACCATATCAAAGTCTGACTGCAAATGGCAATGTCAGCAGTTCCTTCACCTTGAAATTCTGTAAAGCACATTAGTGAAGTGATGATTTAATGTAGCTCTGTGATGCTCATTCCAAAATGGTCAGAATCAAAGGTGGAACTGATCATACAGGTTCCTCTGGTTTTCAGAGTCACTTCTTTGTTTGCAAGTCTTTGATTGTCCTTGTGTGTCCAGATATAATCTATACCTGCTCTATTTTCCTCACACCCACCTATCCATTCTTTGTAGTGTAATTTAGGAGTGCACCGGTGCAGTGGATTAGCAGTGCAGTTCACGCTTTCTGTCTGAGGTTCCATCCTTTAAAGGAGGGCAAAGTGTCATTGATCAGAGAGAGAGAGACAGTGAGGAAACATTATGGTGAGACCTGATTAGTAAGAGTGGAGCATGATGTGCCGAGGGATCAGCATCAGTAATGACACCCGAAGAAAATCTGCTTGAGCCTCAGTTTCCCAGTTTCCCTCTGAAGTTTGAAGTTTCTCCCCCTGTCCTTGTCTCCAAAGCATGGCAGCTTCTCAAATGCACCACCTCCCCACCTCAGTGCTATTATATGAAAGTCTATGAAACAGCCTGCAAAGGCAAATTTCACTTTGGCAGTTTTACTGATATTACTAGTTCCTGTTTGGTCTGGATAACATGAGGCAGGGCTTACTTGGCAGGGTAAAACTCTCATTTAACCTGCATTTCTTCACTGGCACTTTGTCAACTTGTGCTCTAATTCAGTATTGCTCATGACCTTCCAATTGGCATTTACAGAGGAAATCTACCTGCACAAAAGGCTTTGTCACAGTGGTTAATGAGCACATGGTGAAGGACAACCTGGTCATTAGGCCTTTGGACCTAAGCATGTAGATAATGACATCTATTGATGTGAGGTGAAATAATGATGTGGCGTGGTTTAAGCCCTTTTACCTTACAGTAATACAGCCCAGTGAGTGTCTCTGTTACAGGGGAAATGTGGGTTGTTAAAGCCGTCAGCAATGAGTACTTTATAAATAGCACCGGAGCGCTGAATATTCATGCTGCACATGGAGGATGGTGTTAAGGTTAATAAGATATTTTTAAAAAACTAGTTGATGAACAGAGATTTTAATATGCAAATAGGGCTCATCTCTCTTACTGTGCATGCATTTTCTTTTACAATAACAATCAATATGATTTTTTTTTACTTTTAGAGGAAATGATGGAAGTTTTTCTTTCTTTTTTTTTTATCACTGCATAAATGAGAAAATGCGGTTAGAAAAAATGGAATAAAATATTCCTAAACAGAGTGGAGTATTTAAATTATGATCTCAGTGATATATGAGCTAACTCTCTCTATAAAACGCTCCCACTGTTGTGGAAAAATCTCATTTTTTAATGGGAAAATTGTATTTATGGATACATTTTTAATCAAATACACATCGTATTAAATCTCTGCATACTTTTCTAAAAGAAAGCTCAGAAAATGCATAATAAAAGTAATTAAATGGAACTCATGCACACTAGTCCACTCACTACTGGAATATGTAATAAATACAATGTTTAATTCAATTTTCTTAATGCCTCAATCAACCCAGCATCCATGTATATGAATTTAATGTTACTGATAGAGCTGTGATATTTAGATAAATTAATGTTTTTACTTTAAAGCTATTCAAGTGAAGGTAACGGGATTAAGATTAATGCTGCCAGATTGATGATTCTGCCAATGCTGTTTGCTAACCTACACGTAAGGTCTTCATTACTAAGCTAATCTCAGTAGCTTGTTTAAATGGTAAATCGACAGGCACTCATATAGCGCTATCCTACTCTAACTGTTCAAATTACTTTTTTACTTCAAGCCTCATTCACTCATTCACACACACACACATATTCATACAAGTGCTTTTTTCGTATACCTAAAAGCCTTATGTAACATTTGCGAACCCAATGCATCGGCGTTTTATTATTTTACCTGAGGATATTTAAACACACAGATCAAACAACTGATCTTATGATTGGCAGATGACCCGGTCGGCCTTGCAACACGTGTGTGAAATTGTGTAGATTATGCACACGATGAACGCAGATATAGTAAATATTCCAAGAGTAAGAACAACAGCATGTAGTTGTGTCACTTATTGTGAACTTATAGATGTCACTAGAAAAAAGAAACATGCAAATGAGGTAAAGGAATATAAAACCTTATGTAATGTATTTCAGCCGCTCTCAAAATCATAAAATCCCAATGTGAATTGTATTTATTTATCTTATTCAAAATAAAGCATAAAAATGATCTCAAATGTTTATACTGAGACATTTTAATTCTTATTTTAGTATTCAATATTAGCTCATTGATTGTTGGTTTTGTTGGCAGCAAAATGTTAGGATGGGGGGAACAAAGGGCTGTAAAAATAAAAAGAAACAGCTGGAAGAACATTTTAAAACTAATTAGGTTAATTATCAGCAGGTGAGTAACAGGACTGAGTATAAAAAGAGCATCCTAAAGAGGCAGAGTTTCTAGGAAGTAAAGATGGGCAGAGGTTCACCAATCTGCAAAAAAAACTCAACAATTTGTAAAATCATTTTTAAAATAATTCCCCTCAACTTAAAATTGTGAAGACTTTACATTTCTCATCATCTACAGTGTATAACATCATCAACAGATTAAGAGAATCTGGAGAAATGACTCCGTGTGCAAGAAATACGTCTGAAAATCACTATTAGATGCCTGAGATTCCAGGTCCTCAGATGACACTGCATCAAAAACACTTATGATTCGGTGATGGAAATCACTGCACAGGCTCAGGAACACCTCCACAAATAACTCTCCACCATCCACAATTGTAGGTTAAAACTTTGTTAGCCAAAGAAGAAGCCATAAGTGAACACGATCTAGAAACATCGCCAGCTTTTCTGGGAAAAGTTTATTTAAAAAGAAGCGAGAAGTGGAAAGCAGGTCTGTGATTTTTTTTTTTAATGGGTGCAAAGACCAAGAAGACCCAGGACTGCTGAGCAGCTAAAATCATCTGTCAGACAAGAATGGGACAACCTTCCTCTGCCAAAAGTTCCTATAATTTGGACTGTTGTTAAAACAAGAGGAGATGGTACATAGCGGGAAAAGTGGCTTTTACCCCCTGTTATTAAATTCAATATTCAAAATTTTATGCTTTCTATGTTCTATTGAGTATTAAATGTGGATTTATGAGATTTACAAATCATCACATTCTGTTTTTATTTGCATTTGCATTTACACAGCATCAAACTTATTAAGAATAGAGGTTGTATTTTTGTGTCTCACAAATCTAATCCAGCATCCAGAGATGTACAAAAATTAGTTGTTTGATTGACATTTAAAAAAAAACAAAACATTTTGCTGGCTATCAGAAGCACCATTTTAACACAAACTACTATTAAAAACACAATGCACTTGCATCATTCACGCAATGATGGACAGCTCAGCATATATTAATGTCACTTGCCCTTTGCTTTCGCAGTTTTTTTTCCCCTCTGAGAGAGTGTTGCGAGATGTTGTGCTTGTTTCAAAACAGCCTGGCCTCTCTCCTCTCTCATGGGGAAAATACGCTGGATCACACAGACGGAAATGCAATTACCGCCTCCCTGCAGAATCCTAATCACTGAGCCCTGATGTTAAAAGTTAGTCTCTTTAATGTGGTGCATTTGAAAAGACGTAGCACAAATCATTTGATTGACTCACTCTCATCCTCACAAGATGTAAATAAGCTTATTAACCAGCCATTTTCATATATTCATCCAATGACCTCAAGAAGCATTACTGACTTTAACGCAACAGAGTCTCGAAAAACTTACCAGTGAAATTAATATATTACAATATACAATATACAACTTTTTTTGTTGGTGTAGCAGCTGTGGATAGTTGGTTGTGTTTGTGTGTGTGTGTGTGTGTGTGTGTGTTTTCAGGTACGGCTTTAAGAGAATATAAACCTAGCTCCAAGATAGCAAACTTGAGTAAATCTTAAACACAGTTATATTTAAAGTCCATGTGCTTTCTGCATGATGTGATATTAGTGCATGTAATATAAATAACTGCAGAATTAAAACATTTGCTGCACCTTCCAATGGTTCCACGGACTAAAATAAGTCTTCTGCTGGACGCCAAGTGGGAATCAAATGCCCAATTAAAGTCTTTACCCGTAGGCCCTGCTGCTGTAGAAGTGAACAGAAAAGAGAGAGGGAAGAATTACTGAAGTAGCGGATTCCATTGTTATATAAGTTTTTGCCTTTACATGGCCTCAGTAGATCCAGAAATACAAGATGCCTGGGGCTAAGGTGTGCAGCTTGCCTCTGAAAGTGGCAGGAAGTCTTGGGCGTCTCTATTCTGAGGAGGCAAACTGTCAAAGTGGACTGGTCCGTTCAGCTCGCAGTGAAATGCAATCCTTCAAAATTCCTCAGTACCACGGCGAGGAAATAAAGAGCGAGACGAGAGAGACAGGCCTACATCTGTTTGCTCTGTCTAGCGGAGACACAATCACATCAGATGTCTGCAGGCTCCGTCTCCGACTCTGCTCCTCTCTTGTTCCGGTTTACCCTTGGGAGATAAGTTCGGGGAGATGGACGCTCGGGCAGGCGCGTACGTACAAAGACCACTTCTGCTGCGTCCCTTCTGTGTTGAAACAGCTGCTGTTAACCAAACCCATCTCTGCTTTTCATTAAACGCTGTAACTTTCTGCCATTGTGCCTATCTCTGATGTTAACGGGACAAATTACAAAGGCCAGATACTGAACAGACACCCACAGGCTTACACGAATGCACACATACGGGTAATTAATTGGTTCCAGTGGAGCCGGGAGCTAATTTACTATCCCTCCTGCCACATTTCTTCAGATACAGAAAGACTACTCATCTCAAGGCAGCTTTCTTATTGCTCCCTCCCCATCTGTAGGTCCCTTATGTGTGTTGAAGTA
>VUQR01010446.1:38167-49101 GCA_015108515.1 Hemichromis elongatus | reverse complement strand
CATATTAAAAAAAAGAAAAAAAAAAAAAAAAAAAAAAAAAAAAAAAATGTGTTTGTTTCAATATTTTAATACACTTGAGCACGTCAGCCGACTCAGTTTGGCAACAGGAAAAAAAAAAAAATGCCTCCAACAAAAGAAATCCAGAAACAAAACCGTCCCACTCAGAATTAAATACAAAGAGAGCCTGTCACATTGTTCACACAATCAAGCAGTAGAAGCTGGTTACAGTCAGTGTGTCCTCAAGTTATTCAAGACAAAATAACTTAATTTGTGCTAAAAAATAAAGTCTTTAAAAATAACATCATCTTGGTTCACCTTTGTGGCCGCAAGAGCCTCATTTACAAACTGCACGAAGTCCGTTTGTGCGTCGGTGCGACCCACTGGATAAATATTATCCAAACATGCTGCTCGGGAAGTCGATACGGTGTACCTCGAGAAAAATCAAGCAGCAGCTCAGTGCACCAGCGGACACGCTTCAGTACCACCTATTTATAAATGAGGTTCTCGGATAGCCACCGAAGACACACGCGAGTGTGCGAAAGGCTTTTCAGAGCCCTACAGTAACATTTCAGGAGTGTAGGAGAAGTGAAGTGGCCTTCCCGAAACAAAGTAAAAGTGCAAGCTTATGAAAGGTTTCCTTGAAAGGAGGAGGAAAGGAAAAGAAAATATTCCAAATCTCGATGCGGTCATTTGCGGCTGTTTTCCTTTTAACATTATTTTCACTTATTTTATTTATTTACATCCTTAATGTCTGAACCTGGATATAAATTAACATCTCCAAACCAAAATTCCCACAGAATTATTCCAATTAACTATCAGGAGGAGCCCAAGCTGATTGAAATTTAAAAATACACATTTATATATATATATATCACAGAGCACCTACACTGATTTCAGATCCATAGGATATTGAAATTCTTACACCTGCAGGTTTCCTGCATCCGTGCTCGAGTTTCACCATAAATAAAGGAGTTCAACAGCCGAGGATCTAATGATAAATATAAAAATCCTGCTTCTCTAGTGTAGAGATGTCTCGACATGGTAAAAAATAGAGACTGAGATCAGTAGACCTTTAAAGAATACTGCAAGCAAACAAACGAAACAGATGTACAGATATTCTTTAGAGTCCAAGCAAAGAGTCACGGTGCTAAAAATAAAAAAAGAACGCGCCGAGTAGCGCTTCAAAGAATGGCACCAAGTAAGAATAAGGGCGGACACTGCTTCCCACCGTCATACGTTTCCTACGGAGCTCATCTGTAGACTTCATTTTCTTCAAGCACAACATAAGTAACAACAAGAAGGTCCTTTGATTTTGTGATTAAAAAGTCCAAAATAACAACAAAACAAAAAAAGTTTGCGAGAACCTGCGTCCAGGCTGACGCAGAGCTTTTGAGGAAGACTCGTCCTCCACAAATCCCCCCGAAGGTTTTTTCCAAAGTATACAATCCACCTAAAAACGACACTACCCCCCCCCTCCCCGCCCGTGTGTTCGTCAAATCCCGCTCTCTAGTTGTACTGGAATTTGAAGTGGAAGCTGCCGCCGGACTCAAAGGGGTTGAAGTGAAAAGGCCAGCCCTGCTGACCTCCGCCTCCACCTTGCTGGTTTTCTGGGTCCAGCGGATCCTCGCCCGCATCAAACTTCTGCCTCATTTCTAAAAAAAATGACAGGAAGGGACACATTTAATAATGTGAACAGTTGGGTTCTTAACATTTTAGTAAACAATCGGCTAGTTTGTCAAACATTCATCTATACGCCAATTTTTCTTCTGCTTTTACAATTTCATTCAATTTTTTGCAGGACGCAGAAAAGACCTGTGATGATGGTGAATTTGAACCCAGGTCCTCTCGCTGTAAGGCAACAGTGCTAACCACTGGGCCACTGTGCTGCCACCTACTGACACGATGCCAAAATGACGTCCTATTTATCAGACAAAGTCTGTTGGTTACAAAAGAGGATTAAGACAATTTTTCCAGAATTCCGAGAAAAAAAAACAGAATTTTGACTTTAATCTCAGAATTCTGGAAAAGAAGAACAAAATACGTGCCTGCTTTTTTTTTTTTCCCCCCATTGGTGGCCCTAATCCTCTTCCTTAGTTCTTTGACTGCAGAGCTGCAGGTTTAATGTTTGCTGAGCATGATAGCTCAGCTTAACTTCACCAACTTTCTAAATTAGCCCAACTGATTTTCATGGTGCCATAAATCCCTCCCTGTTCTGGTCTGTAATAGACACTACTCACCATGCCTCTTTATCTATAGTCTGTCTGTAATAGACTTTTTTTCTATAAGTGTATAATAATAATACACAATAATAATATTGTGTATTTATTAGTTTGTATTTGCTTGTGGATCAAATCTGGCTAGAATGCCTCCTGGGTGAGGTCCTACTGGGAGGATCAACATAGGAGAGAACCGGGATCTCTTGGCTGGCCTGGGAACATCTCGGTGAACCCCCAGATAAGCTGGGGAGGCCTGGGCTTCTCTGCTTAGGCTGCTGCCTCTGTGACCTGGTCCCAGATAAGCGGAAAAAAAGGGATGGATGTTAATGGATACTGCTGGAATTGTGAATTTCCCTCTGAGATGAGTAAAGCATCTGTAAAATCCTGGAAATTCTTTAAAATCAGATATTAGTGATGTAGAAATGTGGCTGTAAATGAGCTGTTTTTCAGAGAGATGAGGGAAAAGACTAAATAACAAGGCCGGCTGCTGACCTGGGTCAGTGAGGACCTCTTTGGCCGACGCGATGTCGATAAACTTCTTTTCCGCTTCTTTCTTCTCGGCCTCGGACTGGAAGTTGTCGGGGTGCCACTGCTGTGCCAGCTTCCTGTACGCCTTGGTGATCTCCTGCTTGTTGGCGCTCCTGAGGACATTTCCGAGCGTTAGCGCGTGCTTTTATAAAAGTGACGAACGTCGACTATGGCATCAGAGAAAAATAATCGAGCAGTGTTTACGTTGAAGCTAGCTGGACTGGTTACCTGCTGACGCCGAGGATTTTGTAGTAGTCCCTCTTACGAGACTGCTTGAGTAGCCTCTGGGCTCGCTCCAGCCCCTCTTTGATATCGTTGCTGTCGCCGTCGAACTCTCTCGCCTCCTGGTAGTCCTCCACAGCTGCATGACACACAAGGGATTTACACATTAATTATAAATGAAAATCTGTGTACACAGTTCTGACGAAAAATCTTTTTTTTTTTTTAGCATTTCTTTCCTTCCCACATCATTTTGGTGTGAGCTGCTCATTTTTGGCATTACTGCTGTAGAGACATCCTCCATTCTTTTAAAACTAAATAGTCCAATGTCTACGTCTGCCGACAGCATCGCTGTTGAGCAGGAAGCTGTGTCTATGGTTACGAGAGGGTCATGACATCATGACAGGACATAAACATGGGTCGTCTCCCTGAGCTGAGCTGCAGTGTCTGCTCGGTTCACGTGAAGCCAAATTATTTATTTATTTGTAGTTTATTTCCATTGAGAAGGCTGTGTCACCTTTCTCGTAGTCCTGGTTGAGGATATAGGCCTCTGCTCGGTCTCTGAGGATGTTGGCGTTGCGGGGGTCTCTCTGGTGGGCCTCCGAGCACACATCTATGGCCTCAGTAGTCGACTTAATCTGGAAATGATAAGAAGCAAAGAGAAAATGATTACAAACTAAGACTGAACCCAAGTGTGTTTGCAACCCAGTGACAATTAATTTAGAGGTTTCACATCTTATAGGGCAGCGGTCCCCAACCCCCGGTCCGTGGACCGGTACCGGTCCGTGAGTAGTTTGGTACTGGGCTGCGGGAGTTGCAGTTCGGGTGTGAAATTTATGTTTTTCAGGGTTTTTATCGTTAATATTTATTGTTAACTCAATTTCCCTGTGTCTTTTCCCGTGTGTTATGAAGAAATCTTCTTTTTTTTTGGTACCAGTACTGGTTTTGTTTTGTTGTATTCATCCGCGACACGTTAAAGGCCCGTCCGTGAAAATATTGTTGGACATAAACGGGTCCGTCGCACAAAAAAGGTTGGGGACTGCTGGTCTAGGGGATGTGAGGGGAGAAAAAAATTAACATCGCCTAGTGAGAAAAGCTGCCGTCACTCTCTCACCTTCACAAGACAGAAGCAGATCCTCTCTTTAGCCAGGTTGGTGTAGTACAGGACATTAGGCTCCGTCTGCATTACCGATTCATACTTTTCTATGGCTTCTTGATGCCTAATGAAGAGAAACAGAGTTAAAGGTCAAAGCATTTAACGCGCTGTGGCACCGAAACAGTTTCCATTCACAAGCTGCAAATGAAAAAATATTGTGTACAACAAGTGCTGTTGAAGAGATCCAGCAATTTCAAACACAGCATTTGCAAACATGCTAGTTTTATTTTGGATGCGTACATTATTTTAATTTGAGCACAAAAATAAAGTTATGTCATAAAAACTACCTGCATCGACATTATTAGCCACCCTGTTGCTAATAGTCGGTTTTGTGTCCTCTTTGCTTGTTAGCTGTAGTTTGTTGTAGTTCTCACGCGTCTCCTAAAGAATCACAGCTCACCCCACAGATTTTCAGTGGGATTCAAGTCAGGGCTTTGTGCAGGCCACTCGGGAACATTCACTTTGGTGTTCTGGAGCTTGTTCTTGACCTGTGTTTTGGATCGTTGTCGTGTTGTAAGATAAAGTGACGACCCAAACCTTTTGCTTCTGACTGCTTAAAGTTTTCTTTCAAAATCTTCACGTATCCTTCTTTCTTTATGATTCCTTCCACCTTGACAAGATTCCCAGTTTCAGACACACTGAAGGATTCCCAAAGCATAATGCTCCCACCTCTGTGCTTCACAGTGGGGACGGTGTGCTTTGGGAGTTTCTCCAAACATAAGCAGCATCTCTGTAGCAAAGGAGCTCTAGTTTTGTCTCATCTGAAGAAAGGATGAATTTCTAGTATCCATAATCTTTCTCCCGGGTGTTTTAAGCATACTTCAGTCTGGCCTGAAGAGTTCCCTTCTACAGAAGCTTTTCTTGGTCTGAAACCTAACAGGGTTCCCGTGGTCGTCTTCTTTGAGACTGCTGTTCCTGACTTGTCTAAATCATTCACTCGGGAGGTTGTTCTGGCGTCAGGGGTGCCGCCAGAATTTCTGGGGCCTCTACATTTTTCACAGATAAAATTTAACCCAACAAACATACCCTGTACGATGCAACATGCCTGCGTTTGTCCCTGTCTGAGCTGCATCATAGCAAGAGACGCTATGCTAGCGACCGTAGCTTGGACAGCTACGGACAGGTGGAACGAACCATTGTGAAAGGGAGGGGTGTGTCATAAACAGTACATTATTTGTTAAATATTATTAAATATATGGTCAAAATAGGCAAAATACACTATGTGTAGGAGGTGTCCTAGTATATATTTAAAAAAAAAACAGAAATAAGAAAAAAAAAAAGGGATCTGGTCTTCTGGGCCCTTCCTCAGCCTGGGCCCTTAGAATCGTCCTAACCTTCCACCCCTTTACGGCGCCCCTGTCTGGCGTCTTATTAGTTTTCTTTGACATCTTTCTCTTCCAGACTTGTTCTGCACTTTGTGGCTCTCTTTGAATTTCACGACGATGCTTCTCACTCCAGTACTCGTCACTTGGAAAACATTGTGATGTCTTTGTAGCTCCATCTCCTGCATTGTGAGCATCAACACTTCTTTGAGTCTCAAGTCTAAACTGACTTCTTTTGTTTTTGGCCAGCCGTTTTCTCATTGACAGCTCAAAGTCTTGCTGAAGTTTTTGCTGTGTGTAAGTTGGACGATAACCCTCAGTTTTAACTTTAACTTACAAATGCTGAGTATTACAAGTTAAAGCAAATGGTTGCAAAGCAGTGGTTTGTGGTTTTTCAGGGAGCTAATAATACCGACCCTGGTATTTTTTCTCCGTTATTGTGAGCAAATATAATTAATTTATGCTTTCTAAAGAAAACTAATATAATGTAGTAAAAAAAAAGAAAAAAAAAGGCACTTGGGGAAAATTTTCATAGCTGGGCTAATAATTATGCTCTCATTTCTAGAGGTTACACTTTCAGAGGCTGCGACTTCGGCTGCCGTCTGAAATTCTCATTTGCATGCAGATGGAGGCGAAGTGCCTCAGCCCAACAGAAATACCCACCAGCCCCCCTGAATCAGCTCTTCCGCCAAGTCCAGCTGCTTGCTGAGCTTCTTCACCTGCTTGTAGTGGCTGAAGCACTCCTTGTCGTCCTGGTCGAGTTTCAGACACTCTCTGATGTTGCTGCACGTAAACAGATGGACAGAGTGAGACTCTATTTGCATAGATGAGGAAGTCTGAGCAATTTGTTTATTCCAGGAATGACGCTCACTTGAGTGACTCGTGGTGTTCCCCGAGACTGTAGTGCAGCTTGCTGAGCTTCAGGAAGGCGGCGCGGTTGTCGTTGCGAAGCCGCGTCGTCGGCGTGAGATCCTGGATGGCTTTCTGTGGATCTCCCATCCGCATGTAGCACTCTGCGCGGAGCTCCCGGGACTCCGGATCCCAAGGAGAGATCTAGAGCAAGACAGAAACTTCTTACAAAGGAGCGATCAGCTCAAAGATCATAGTGATTCCTTTAATGACTAAAATGTGGAGGCGTTAAAATCAGATGTGGAATCACACTTTGAATCAGTCGGTATCGGTAATATTGTAATTGAAAAATAAAATTAACCGAGAAAACACCTACCTCTATAACTCTCTCCAGCACATTGACCGTTGTGGTGTAGTCCCCTTGGTGGTACGCGGCCTGGGCGTCCTCCTGCAGCTCCTCAAGCTCGTTCGCCTTCATCAGCTGGTTCTGAGCTTCCTCGTTGTCTGGGGATCGCTGCAGCTGGAACAGCAGGTAGACCTCTCCTTTAGTGACACGTATTATTCTGGCAAACACAGGTCTGAGAGAGTGATTTGGGACTGCAAAAGCAGCACGTTATATAACCTACCACTGCCTCAAAGTCCTCCCGTGCCTCCTGCGTGCTGCCCTGCTTCAACAGGATGTTCCCTCTCTGCAAGCGGGCCTGGAAAATGCAAAAAGATGAAAAAAACAGGATGACGAGGACTCGGAAAAAGAGCAGAAGAGATAAAATATGATAGAAGACATTAAGAAAGGCTAGCGAGTGACCTACAGCCAAGAAGTCGGGCTTGAGTTGGATAGCCTTGGTCAGATCTGGCAGCGCAGATTTAGATTTTCCCATGGCCAGAAACACTGCTGCTCGCTTGTAGAAGGTCAAGTAATTCTTAGAGTCACCCTCTGGAAAATGCCATCATCACAATTTATTTATCTTTATTGTGGAAAAAAGCAACAAACACAAGCTTTGAATTTCTAAACACTTTTACTGCACAAAAACACACCTTTCTCAGCGGTACAGACAAGAACAGACTGTGAACTGAAAATGTCAGCCGGTGGCAGGAATATGTCTGTGTGTGTGTAACCTTACCCACGGCAGAGTGGTAGTGGGACAAGGCTTCAGCCAGCTGACCAGCTGCCAAAAGTTTGCGGCCCATCTCCAAGTGGTGCTCGATCTCAGCCTGTGTTGCCCCCAAGACGCCTGTAACATAAAACTGGGCTTGAGCCTGGCTGGAACTAAATCTCTGTGAAACACTGAAGAGCGACAACTTTACAGACGCAAACCTCGGTGTAGCTCAGTGTTCTTTGTGTGCTCGTCAGGCTTTTGTTCGCACTTGCACCTCTCTTCTGATGACAGAGGCTCAAAGCGCGCAGGCTCAGAAAAAGATTCAAAACACACAGTCGAGCAGTGAAATTTGTCCTCTGCAAAACTGATATCGCGAGGCAAAAATGCGTGAGCTGTAAATTCTTTTCTCCTAAGCAAAGAGCAAGATTAAGGAGAATATTTAATCGTTAATGAAATCAACATGAAAAAATACTGCAGAAAACACTGGGCATTATTTTCAAGCTCATTTGCAGCTCTGCAAATTTTTCCTCCTGCCTGGCAGCATCTTTTGTCCAGTATATCCACCATCGCTCCTCTGGACATGTGCAAACCATCTCAGCCTCGTCTCTCTAACTTGTCTCCAAACTGCTCAGCCTGACCTGTCCCTCTGTACTCATTTCCATTCTTGTCCATCCTCCCATGAAACTCTTAACATCTTCACCTCAGTCTCCTGTCTTTATACCAGTGCCACCATCTATAAACCACACATCTGAGCAGGTGTCACTACCATCTTCTAAACCATCTCTTTCACTTTTGCTGCTTTCCTTCACCCAATCCATCTCGCTTATGCTCCCTTTTTCACCTCACCACTTTCATGCTAAATATTGCACAAGTAATATTATCAAAACATATTTTAACTACCTAAAGTGAAAGTACTCACATACAAAATGAGACTTTTCAGAATCATACACATTATAGTACCTGATCACTGAACCTGATGCCTTATTTACATACCTTGATATTGCTGATGGGCATTGATCTATATTAATACACTTAAATAATGCAATAATGCAAAAATAATAACCAACTAAAGCCTTAAAATCTCCATCTGCAACCAAAATATAGTGGAATAGAAGCAGGAAGTAGAAAAACAGAAATACTTAAAGTACAAGTACTGAGTATTAAACCTTAACTTTAGTAAAGCACTCAGTCAAGTATGGAAATGATAGTACTTTCGCGCAGGTGTGGAGGGAGGGGCGAAACTAAAGAAAACTGGTGTAATGAAAAGTGAAACTATTACTGTATTACTGCAAAACAAAACCTTATACAATCGGTGTTTTATTTTGATGAACTTTTTAAAAATAATAATTTGACACACAAATAAATGTAACTGAACTTTAAATATTACTAAGAGCAGAGGCCTGACACAGGTAAATGCAGGTGGTGCTGGGTCTGTCCTGACTACGCCCCTGGCTGTACAGATACTGCCCTTAAAACAGCCTTCAAAGCTTTCATGTTTAACTTTTAAAAGTTAATTATCTTTAAATTAGAGCAACGATGTTGTAATTACTTAGTTTTAAGCGTTACTATTTTTAAGAGCAGTTTCGGCCTCAGTAATAAGCCGGCTTGATAATCTTTTAGCAGCCAAAGACTACAAACAAGTGAGTAACAGGATTTTTGTTTTTTTCTTTTAACGTGAAGTGGGTCTTACCGTCCAGCTGGATGTCCAGGATGACACACAGCAGTGACAGGGAGCACAGGACCCCGCTGAGTCCGGCCCGCCGACACGGCTCCATCTCTTCCCGGATTCACGCTTTAACACCGGAACCAGCCAACTTCACAGCTCTGCGTCCGCTTCGACTGAAAGCGCCTGTCTTTTTCATTGAAATCTGCCTATTATTTATTACACCCTCATGGTTCTCCCCCCTCTACAGAATAGGTACGACGGTGTATTTACGGTCCCAATCAGAGCGTATTCCGTGTGGAAATGAGTCGTGTCGCTGAAAGGTTCCTCCACTCTCAAAAAAAAAAAATAGCAGCTTAAATTCACTACCCCGCCTGAATTAATTATTTTCTAGACTCGGTTTAAAGTTAAACAACAAGTCTGTTCCTGAAGCCGAACAGCTGACCGTCCTTACACTTTGTAAACGAAACCTTGCCCCTATGCCAACGCCTCCCCGCCCTATCTGCTCTACTTTTCTGTGGTAGGTCCACGAGGCGCACATCCGCGTTCGTCCAGAAACGTGGGTTGCTCTCATTGGACAGACTATTTTAACAGTGACGCCGCTCCCACCATGTCCCTGCATGGGCCGGGCAGCCTGCACACTGCGGGCAAACGTCACCGCGGGGTATGTAATTGACAGCGGTAACACATGATAACCTGCTGAACACGCTCAGTCTGTGTTTTTATCTCAAAGAAATGCGAAGAATGCAAAATCCGTAATCATCACCCTGTCCTAATAATAATAATGATAATAATAATAATTGATAATGATAAATCATCACCTTTCTTTCTTTAATTTCTCTGCAGACCTATAAAGTTTTATCATTTAAAAACTTAGTTTAAAATAACCCTGATTCTTTAAAGTCGGACCCCTTTTTTGCACTTAATTCTTCATGGCACAGATTGAACAAGGTGCAGGAAGCATTCCTCTGAGATTTTGGTTCGTACTGACAGGATGGCGTCACACAGCTGCACATCCATGATGTGAATCTTCTCTGTTCCATCCCAAAGGTGCTCTTTTAGTTTAAGATGTGGTGACTGTGGAGGCCATTTCAGTACAGTGACCTCACTGTCACGTTTAAGATGAGATGATTTGAGCTGTGTGACATGACACGTTATTCTTGTCAGCAACAATAATCAGGTAGCCTGTGGTATACAAATGAAGCTCAGGCGTCTAAAGGGTCTAAAGCGTGCTAAGAAAATCTCTCACACACCGCTGATACAAACCGATACAAAGCAGGATGGATCAATGCTTTCATCTTGTTTACTTCTAATTCTGACCCTACAGTTGTTTCAGTTGAAGCAAATCGAGACTCATCAGTGCAATCATCTATTGTCCAGTTTTTTCATCCATGTGTAGCCTCAACATCCACTTCTTAGCTGACATTAGTGCCACCCAATGTGGTCTTCTGCTTGCTGCAGCCAATCTGCGTCAAGGTTTGATGTGTTTGGCATTCAGAGATGCGCTTCTCCATAGCTTGATTGTCATGAGTGGTTATTTGAGTAACTGTTGCCTTTCTACAATCTCAAAACAGTTTGGCCATTCTCCTCTGACCTCTGCCATCAGCAAGGCATTTTATCGCATCTGGACATTTTCTCTTTCACTGTAAACCCTACAAATGACTCTGATCTATCGCAGTAGATCAGCATTTTTTAGCCCGTCTGGCACCAACGATCAAAGTCACTTAAATCACCTTTTTTCTCCTTCTTCTTCAGCAGATAATTGCACCTTCAAGCATTTAAACAGTCTTAATGAAGCAGTCAGTGAGTGTATATTACATTATTTAGTCCACAATATAGAAAAAGATAAAAGGCAAAACCCAGCATCGAGTGTGTTATTAAGAA
>VUQR01010446.1:25375-38147 GCA_015108515.1 Hemichromis elongatus | reverse complement strand
GTTATTAAGAAGCTGGGCTGAAGCTGTTTCACCAAAAGTTTACCTTGAACCGGTGGACACACACATACCAACTCACGTAAGATGTGCTCCCCTCTTGTGTTTTGTTAACAAACTGAACAAAAAGGTGCTGAGCTGAGACCTGATGCTATCAAAGGCACATGAGTCACATGATTTTCAATCATTCAGTGGTTGATGCGTCCTAGTGGAGACCGCTTCCATCTGTAATACTTTTACCACAGGATAAGGCGATCAAACAATGACTCCTTCCTATCTTCTTTATGTAATAATCCTGTGAGCTGCTGTCACGTACTGTTTACGGTGCTGCTTCTCACCGCTTTAATGACGCATCATAAGTAAGTTGTACAAAATGCAGTCTTTATTTGATACATAAAGTCATTTCAATTTGCTGCTTTTAGCACCAAATTTACATAGTAAAAATGTGTAATTTGATGAAAATATAACATTTGTAATCAGTCTTTACTCTGAACACAGAGACTGAACAAGTTGTTGATGATTTACCACCACATTTTACCCAAATCATGTCCTGATGACCTGTAATCATACGCCTGGCTGATGCTTTTTAACCTCTTAAGCCCCAAGCCTAACTGATCTCCTGCCTTTTGCCCCCGTATCAGGGGGCATCGGGGCTTAAGAGGTTACATTTTAATTTTATTAAAAAAAAAAAGAAAAATACAACCACCACTGCTTTTGTCTGCGGTAAGTAAAACTGGAATGTTCAGCATAAAACATGTAAATTTGTACACTTGCTTAAAAAAAAACAAAAAAACAGGCAAAATACAATTAAAACAAAGACAACCTGCCCTCCAGCCTCTGTTGCAGGTGTCGCCTACAAAACTGTACAAAACGACACATCCAAACAATCACCACACTTTTGACCTTCCCCTTACAAATGTGATTGAATTCATTTGAAAATAAGTGACACTATCAGAGAAATATAAATATTAATCATTGAGAGCGCACAGTGAGTTTGTGCAGTGTCGCTGATGGGTTTTTTTCAAGCTTTTTGCAATCATTTTATCCATGTTATTTCTACAGAACGCACATTTTGAAACTTCGGTTATTTGTATAACATATACAGCGATGCTGAAATACTCCAAACAGCGAACATCTGATGCACTGCGAGTGTTTCCACAGTCATGAAATGGCACGATGTGTTAGTGAGACCAGCCAAAGGTGAAGGGATGGAAAAAAAGTCCTCAAAGCTCAGTTTCTATATCCTGCTCAGACGTAAGCGTTTCTCCCATAAGTACTGGCAGCGATGCTTCTGGTTGGTGCTGGTCCAGAATACACAGTTCCCCTTGCGTGAGGTAGAGGGCTGCAAAGCAAGAAAATGTCGGGGTCAGATGGTGGAAATACAAATCACTCCTTGCACGCTGTTCATCAAATACTCAGAGTCTCAGCGGGGAAATTAAAAGTGTTACACTAAGTTATCCTTATAGTTGCAGTAACCCTACCAGGGGAGAATGATAGAAGGCTATGGTAAGTGTAAAGTGAGTAAAATTCCTGTGAATAATCTAGTTACTACTTTACTACCACTAGGGGGAGCCAATTTTCTAATCAGAGACATGAGCGCAATCTTCCTAGAAACGAGTCTTACCACTAGGCAGCCATCTTGGTCGGACTGTTTCCTTTAAAGCACAGTTTACATTAATTTTAATTCTACTGATTACGTGGATATAAATCTAAATAACTAATCAAATCTGATTGAAAAAGTTTACAATTTTACTGACTTTGTGCTAGAATAAGGCTTTATTAAAGATGTGTTTTTTTTTCTCCTCAAGATTTTGTTTCTGTTTCTGCCACAGATTTTAATTATTTTTCAAATGATTGCTACGTCTCTGATATTCACTTTGAGCAGTCTGAGGCCTCCTTACGAGCTTCCATCTCCAAACAGACATCTCTCCACAGACAGATTTAAAACCATGTTTTATGTTTAGGCTAGTCAAAAAATTGTCATACATTTTTACATTTTATTTTTGCCTATGTTTACCATTGAGACAGGTACACTATAATCCTACTCTAAGCCCCTTAAACCAGCCAGTTAGCAGAGTCGAGACAAAGAGACCCGGATGGGTGGGAACTATCAACACTTTGAGATAAGATATCAAAGGTAAGTTCATTTTGCCACAGTGAGTCGCTAGAGAGCCATGGAGTCAGGCTCCCTTTGTATCACATTAATAGCAGAACATTCAGCACATTCCTGTTTTCCTTAATTAATCCAAACATTTTTCATGGTCGGGCCAGATTGTACCTGTAGACTCTGAGAATTACCTCCAGCTCTGTACACCAGAAAGAGATCAAACTCACTATTTTTCCTCTGTGCCCAGTTTGCAGGAGCAGGTGAGACAGGCTCCTCCAGCGATGGCGAGAACAGCAGAGCACCAGCCGATGTAAAGCCCTTCTCCTATCTCATACCTGTGACACATAGCAAAATTATAGGCTGCCAGCACTGCACTTTAGGCCTGTTTATCTCACACCGTCACCACCAACAGCAACTTACTTTGTGCCAGGGTAGTAGGGGTCAAAGAAATTCTGAGTGATATTGAAAGCATACCAGGACACTGCGACCATAGTGCACAAACCTTTTGATAAAAAACAAAACAACAACAGGGATTCTTTAGTGAGCAATAAAGCAGTGACGAGTCAGAGTTTAAAACCAATCTAAAAATATTGAAGTAAACCAGAACAAAAATAAGTAGGACTGATCTAAACGGGCGGCAGGGCATTGTCACAATTCATCGGCATACCAGGGAAGTTTCCTATCTTCTTTAAGGAGTAGTGTAATAGGAGGTCATTATTGTTATCAGCATTGGCAGGAAGAACAGACTGTATTTTCTATGTTTTTGTTACCTTGAAGCATAAAAAGTACTCCAGCAGTGCCTGCGATCCTCCCTTTGAGAACATAGTTTTCTCCTCCTGCTTTAGAGCACTGAATCCCGATCAGTGAGCCCAGCAGTCCAAATGTGCCAAACACTATCGAGGCAATCATCAAGGCACGAGACGCTTGGATGTAACCTGGAAATAGTGCGTAGATGCACAAAACCACATAATTTTAACAGATTTTTCAAAGATGGATTGATTATTTAATGCGTAGTACAACAAAAGAAAGGACAATCAAGCTCTTCATGTTGTCCTATAGTACATTTCTAATGACAGAAACCCTCCTCCGGAGAAAGTAACACAAATATTTTATGGATTTCAGCTTTCCCAAAACTTAAGAAATTTTTAAGAAGTCAGTGTTTTTGTCAGCATACCATTCAAAGCGAGCATCGAAGGGAAGTCCCTGCAGTTACTGACCCCAGTTGAATCTGCCGCGCAGGACATCCACAGGTTTTCATAGATTGTAGAGGTGGTGATGACATTTCCGTCAACAGTGGAGGTCCTCCAGTAGCGGTTTGGAAGCGCGATCCCCACCATTATCCATCCGATGAACCCCAAAACCACCGCCACCACTTCCACGATTGGATCCATGGCTTGTCCTCGGCCCAACTGTCAGTGGCAAGAGATTTGAGTTTTTGAAATCAAATCAGTAAAAGTTATTTTTTTTATGACGATAAAAAGATCGGATTCAGGTGAATCTGTGTGTGATGTGTGTCTGCTCTGCCACTGAGAGATGTGTCCAGTTCAACAGATAAGTATAATCACTTATATGACTCATTCGCAGTCTCTCCTCCCTCCTACACGTGTTCTCTCTCTCTCTCACACACACACACACTCTATCCTTTTTCTTTCTTTTTTTTTTTTTTTGCATTTTACACCCCTGAAACTGAACAGGTGTTTATCGGTTCACTCTCTGGGTCCAATGGTCATCTGCTACACTTATTGACGCCGTGACTCTGTATGCATTTCTGGTTATGTTTATAAAACATACTCAAGCAACGACATCCTTTATAAGTGTATTAATTAAAAAATAGTGCGATCATTTCTTATGATTATGAAAACTATGAGAATTTTCCAGGTTTTTTTCTGCATCATATATTTTAAAAAACTACGTTTTTTTGGTAATCGCCATTTTGGACTTTTTAAAAACTCTCTATACCTCGAAACTAATACTGAAAAATGCAAGAATATATTTCTCTAAATTATGTTGCACCGCATTGGTTTTATTGTTTCGGTTTGCATATCTCAAGGCCAGAAGACTCAGGGTAGCAATTTCTTTGTCACACCCTGCGCTTTGGAAACATATCAATATTTAACAGGTTCAATTTAATGTCAGAAACACCAAACAGAGACCAAGGTCTAACGCTGCCCAGTTCATCTCGTAGCTTCTCAGTTTGTTTCGCATCATTAATAATCCTGCTGATAGCTTTAAGGTCAGCGTTGCCAAATCCAGGGCACACTGAGTTTACCTTACTGATAATTTTAAGATAAATCTTAACCTGCATTTCACACCAAGCTGTCAAGTGTGCAGCGGTGAGGAGATTTATAAACCAGCAAATGTGTTTGTTTAAAGGTCAGCCTCCAAAAATAGCCCCGGTTCACCAACAATGAGCTGCTGGTTAGCCGAGTGTTTGGAAGGGAAAGTTTGTCGTCTTGAAAGGAAAAAGCCACAGAGGTTGTTGATTGTAACAAAAATGCTAATGTTTTACATTTATTTTACACAATAAAAACTAAAAACTCACAAAATGCTTTATGGTGAGTAAACTTTTGTGAATTAGGCAGCTTGTTAAAAAAGGTAAAAGACTGCTCTTAGTATAAAATAAACCGATTAAATATAATTTTCAGTGATATAAACAAAGAGATTTATGCTCTTTATGCTTCATCACACAGGTTGTTAAACTGCTCAAATGATCTGTAACAACTGAAGGTAAGTAACAACAAAACAGTTTTGCAACATTACTGAGTGAACTGGGGAAAACGTGAAACATTTTTGGTTGATAAAAAAACTACAAATGTTCAAACACTCAAACCTTTTGAAAATGCCTTTTTTATTGTCATTACTGTTTCAAAATTGTTTTATTAATCACCACAACTGCAACTGTAATTTGTGTTCTGTGCAAATGTAAACAAGCAAAAGAACATGGTTAACATGGCTGCCTGATAAATATTAGCATCCTAGCATCGTCATTGTGTACATTTAGCTAAAAGTTAACACTTTAGCTTAAACATTTTTGTGCTTTTATGAAAAAAATTTCCATGACCTGAAAAAATTTAGCTCGCTTTGCCAACTTATTTCTGAGGTAACAAGTGCCATTTAATATAATTTATTTTCTTTTTTTAATGGTCTTGAAAGGTGTTTTTTAAATATTATTATTGTTTTTATTATTATTATTATTATTATTATTATTATTATTATTATTATTATTATTATTATTATTATTATTTCTGCTCATGATCCAAAAGTGATGCCAGCCATGATGTAAAGTGTATTTGGGCTTCTTTCTAATCTAGAGAGACTCTCAGATCTACAGAAAAAAAAAAAGAATTGTAAATGAACAAAAAGGATAAAGCGGGGTATCCGACTGAAATGGAAAGTATTTGTGCCTCTTTGCCCTTCATTATATGAAATACTACCTGGCTGAGGTAGTCCCCCATCCCACTTAGACTTGACTTTCAAAGAGATCTTTGGCTTTGCTGTGTCTAGTGTATTTTTAATACCCGTCTTCTGAGCGGGAGAAAATTCTCCTCCTTCAGCTCCAGACTTTTATGGAAACCAGTGGTGTCACTGAAACATTCATTTAGGTTTCAAAGACCGTCGCAGCACAGAAACTGTACTTTAAATGTCTTAGTGATTTTAGACCTGAGTGTTTAATACAGTGGATAATGCTGTATTAGTCTCTATGGAGAGCTGTGAGCATTAAAGGGAATCCCCTTGAATGGTTTAGATCCTATTTAACAGGCAGAAGTTTTTCCGTCAGGTCCAGTGGTTTAAATGTGAGGTTCCTCTAGGATCTATCCTTGGCCCGGTACTCTTTTCACTTTTATGTTGATTATTTTTACAAATCTACTTTATCAAGTAAAGAATACTATTTTTTTTTTAAATGCCTTGCTGGACTGTCTTATAGACAAAAAACCAAGATCAGCAATAGACTTTTCCAACATGAATGAACAAAAAAACAGAGGTGGCACTATTTAGACCTCCTGACTCGCATTGCTCTTGTAAGAATGACCTTTCTCGTTTGGAAAATTCCAAAACAGCCTTTGCAAAAAAGAAAAAAAAAAAGAAAAAAAAACTGAGGGGACCTTTTTTGTCTGCCAGTTTTATATTTAATAAATAAATCACATCCATGTCCCAACTCTATGACAGACACATCATTCGACGTGCGAACAGCATAGTGAAGGACATTTTCCACCCCTCACATGCATTGTTCTCCCTCCTTCCTGCAAGACCTTTTCCCTCAAGCAGTCAGAGCCCTCAACTCACTACCACAAAAGGACTGATATACACATACACCCTTATAAACACCTTACAATACTCATCAAAAGACTAAAAAACAACAAAACTTCCACAAATCCACTACAAACTGAACCTGGGAACAACATGCTTATTTGTACACTCAGTCAGATAGTTCTGAACACACATCTATATTACACTATATTTGCACATGTCATGTCTCGTCAATGATATCCTGACAATAACTTGAAACTGGTATTCAATACCTGCACATCTGTGTTATCCTGTCCTGTCTTTGTTTATGGTAAAATTAATATTGTATAGTTACCATTATAGTATTGTATGGTTAGTAATTAGTACCTTTTTTAATTTCTTAATTTCACCAAAAAATTAGCATGATATTTATTTGTAATTCCTAGTTTTACATCTCTTGGAGATATATCCTTTATATATTTATAAATGCACCATGGGGGGCTTATGGTGGAACAGCATTTCGGTACACTGTATACTGTGTATACTACTGTATTGACAATTAAGCTCTTGAATTGAATTTTATTAAATGAGCTTGTTAAATTGCTTCTTCCAGCTGAGGACCTTTGTAAAGATGACAAACATTCACTTATCGACTGACTTAATTAAGCAATTCATGCCTTCACTTAATCCAGGTTTCAATATTGGAATAGCCTTTATTCTGGAATCATGCTGAGTTTGCACGTGGCCGCACGACTCCTGACAGCTACATGCAAACGAGACCATATTTCTTCTTTACACTGGCTGCAGTATGCTTTACAATTCATTTAAAGATTTTATTGTTTGTTTTTAAGAGTCACTAAATGGATTAGCACTGTATAACCCTTCTGAACTTGACAACTTGACGTAGTCGTCACATGCTTGTGTTTGGTTATAGAAGCAGACTAAAGCCATAGTTGTACCTAGACTTTGCAGCTCTACTTCTTCAAATTTCATTTATTTAATGTGCTGATAAAAAAACCTGACTTGAATCTTGAGAAGGGGAGGATATTGTCAAAATGCTTCTCCATTTCTCTGCAGTGACAGGAGTGCATGATTAGCCAGAACACTCAGAACACAGAGTGATTTAATGCTCCAACAAACTTTCCAGGAAACAAAAACATTCTTGGGAAAGGGACACCCAGATACTTCTGCTGATTTTTTTTTTTTAATGATTACCCGATGGCTTCTTTTAACTAGTTCCTTTTAAAAAAACATTACATTTTATATTTTCAGTACATTTTACACAAACCTTTTTCCTGTGATTGAATTACTTTCTCAGATTTTGTTGTGTACAAAAGAAAATTTGAGACCTTTTAATGGTACATATAACAAAAGATATTTCACCTCAGAATATTAGAAAATAAATGGTTAATTTAGGACAACGTAGTAACACAAATATTGCATTTCAGGATATCCACAGTTAATATTATTTTTTTTACCTTTATTTAACCATGAATTCCCACTGTGATCCAATCTCTTTTACATTATTATTTCTTTTTACTACTCATCAACATTTTATCAAGAAAGAGAGAAATCCAAACTACAGTTATGTCTTAAACCCAGCAGACACTTTCTGCTACGCTCACCTACACCTGAAAAAATTGGTCCAGCCCCACCATAAGTGTCTCAGTTTATGAGCGAGCAGTTTGCAAAGCTTATTTGTTAAACCCAATTTCTTGCCCCACTTGGCTACATATAACTTTGTGCTATTGCATTGAAGCTTTCACCCAGGCTCTGCCTTAAACTAAAACTTTATGTGACATTTAAAAACTAATTCCTGGAAAGAAGCTCAAGTGCTTTCCAAGAACAGGTCGATAAAGGCAGGTGAGATGAGCACGTGATGAGTGGGCACAACTAGAGAGATGGCATCGAGCAGGTAAATGCTTAGTAAGTGCTTTGGGTGGGGGGTGGGGTTTAAATTTAAAAAAACAAAAAAAACCCAGTGAGCTCGCATCTCCTACACCAATCAGGATTTAGCATTTATATCAAAATAAGACAACAGTTGTTGGACTGTTGCTCATGTTGCCAGCCCGCAGTCAAATATGTCTGACCACGCCCACAAAGCCATAATGAAACCAATCAGCTGCTTTAAATGGTTTAGCGTATTACACAACCCTTAAATGTCTTATCGAAACATTCAAATCAATGGTAAGAGGAAATTGCTAAAACTAAAAAGCAATATTCACAGCTTTTTATCAGCATAAAACACCCGAAGGGAATGGCAGGTCTGTAAGTCTGCCACATAGGTCCCGTCAGTGTCTGTTGGATTATTGGTATAGATTTTTATATCTTATAATAACATGTAGTAAAGATAAGACACAAGGAATAAATTTGGATTTGGTGCCACCATAATATCTTGTCTTATCAAATACACACTGTACCCATCTGTGAAAGTGTCAGCAACACACTTGTGAAATGTCATGACCGAGTCTTACACAATTGAAATGCTGTTCCATAGACAGAAAACACTTGCAAAAGTATTCAAATTCACCTTTGTGTTCGTTTTCTACTACAGTAGGTGTCTTCAGAACCACTTTTGATACGCACACACAGACTCACAAGGTGATATTTCCACACAGAAGTGTACATCTTGGTTTTATTACTAGTCTAGAGCCAATTAGCAAATGTTGGTATACTCTGGTAAACATTAACATTAGCATTGTCCCGATGAGCAACAGGTCGAAACTTGGCTTCAAAGAGCTGCTATAATTTTCGACTTTCCACTTCCTTTCCAGAAAGTTACTATTTTGGGATCTTTCATTTTAAACTTGTATAATGAAAAAGAACAAAAGCCATGTTTGCAGATGGTGCAAAATCCACAAACCTTACAAGGAAATAAAAGGTACGGTGACGGGAGATGTGTGTTAATATGTGTATTTGTGTATTTACACACACACACACACACACACACACACACACACACACACACACACACACACACACACACACACGTATATATGTATGTGAGCCAAAGGAAGAGATAGAAGCCACTGACAGCAGGCTGTCTGTCCTTCCAGCCTGGGTCCTCTACCAGAGGCCTGGGAGTGTGAGGGTCCCTTGGTCATTCTCCACCACCCTTGGGGACGTCTCCCATTTTGACCTCAGGACTTCCAGGCCATAGGCACACATGTTTCTGTATACTATGCCGACCACTTGGTTATGATGTTCCATGTATGCCCTGCCTGCTACCCTCTTATACCCTGCTTTTATGTGCTGGATTGTCTCAGGGTAATCTTTACACAGCCTGCACCTGGGGTCTTGCCTGGTGTGATAGACCCCAGCCTCTATGAATCTTGTGCTCAGAGCTTGTTCCTGTGCTGCCATGTGATTAGTGCCTCTGTGCTGTCTTTCAGACCAGCTATGTTCAGCCACTGGCAGGATTTCTGGATGTCAGCCATCTCATTTATCTGCCGGTGGTACATATCGTGCAGGGGCCTGTCCTTCCATGATGGTTCCTCCTCTTCCTCCTCTTTCTTGGGTTTCTGCTGCATGAGGTATTCACTGAGCATGCTGTCCGTTGGGGCCATTTTCGTGATGTACTCAGGGATGTTCATTTTTTCATCCTGGACTCTGGTGCTGACACTCACTAGTCCCCGGCCTCCATCCTTCTGCTTAGCATACAGCCTCAGGGTGCTGGACTTGGGGTGAAACCCTCCATGCATGGTCAGGAGCTTCCTTGTTTTGATGTCAGTGGCTTCTATCTCCTCCTTTGGCCCGCTTATTACCCCAGCAGGGTAGCCAATCACGGTCAGGGCGTAGGTGTTTAGCCTGGATCTTGTTCTTGTTCTTTTTCAGCTGACTCCTCAGGACTTGCCTGAACCTCTGCAGGTAGGTAGGATATTTGAGCATATACCCTTTTTCTGTCTTATTCCAAAATTTCTCTTCTCACAGTATTAATAATGCATAAATTTAAAAAATGTAGCCATAACATTTATAAATGTTATTATTGTTGCAATTATTATTCATAAAAAATATCACACTCTTATTATCATCCTCTATGTGCTGTTGTTGTTTTTTCTTTGTATCCATTTTCTTATTTTGTGTTTCGGGCTTGTGAAGTTGTTCTGAATCCACTGGTGTAGCTCCAAGAGGTGTGCAGCAGGGCTGTGTCACCAGATTATTGACTTCCAAGTACAGAAGCTGCTGACTACACTGTATAAAAAGAGGTCATATCTGTTGTCTTTCTTTTTTTTCTGCCACTTCAAAGTTTCCCAACGAGCCTCCCCTTTTCTTTATTAGTACTGCATATTTATGGAACTACACATTTATTTATTTATGCATTTATTTTGTTTCAATTTCTTCTGTACATACAGTTACTATACTATCCTGTTTGTGTAAGCTTGTCCTGTGTTGTTAACAACACAAGAAACTTGTGTTGTGATTGGACAGCACCCACATGGTGTCAGCGAGTTCACAGACACACCCATGTCTGAAAATATTTTATGTTAATGCAAGATATAACAAAAACAACAACAACAACAACACATCATTATTTAAAGAAATTAAAACTGTAATGTGAAGGACAAGGGTTTACAATCTCCAAACTCGACCTTCATTTTGATGTCTGCTTCGCTCCTGCAAAGTTTTGTGAGCGCTCTGTGATCGGTTGCGACACAAAACAGCCTTTGCTCCCGCTGTAGCAGATGCCTCTGGCCTCTGTTTCAGCATGATGACACAGCCCCACACACAAAGACAGACTCACTTTCACATTATGATGAATATGACATGTGAACAACACAATAAAAGTGAGACAAAAAGTCAAATTTACCGCCACTCTTTGTGTCTCTACCCGCAATAAACTGTTATTTAACTGAATTAAACAACAACCTTAATTTACAGTGTAGTTGCACATGCACACCGGGGGGTATCAGAGCCGTTACGCCTTGTTCCCACCTGATTCCCGCTCCTCCGCGGTGATTACACATGAGTACATGTGTTAAACCCGCTGGATACTTGATGGACGTTGGCCCTTAAAGGCACTGAAGCTGAGCTGAATTACAGCTCTGATGAATCATTGATGTTTAAGTGTGTTTAAGATGCGTGGGAAGATCCTGGAGACTGCTCGGGGGTCAGTTAGCCATTATGTCTATTTTCTGCTCCTCTGTTTAGATATTTGTTTCCTCAGATATGCTTTTATCCAACTGTTTACCTACATGATCATCTATTTTACACCAGAGAAAATGATTGTTTTCTCAGGCTTGTCCGAGTTTCGGTCCTTTCAGCCGGGTTAATAAATAACGTCCCACCGCGCTGATAACACCACACACAAATAAAAGCCTCCATAAACCTTCCCTGTTGTAAAAAGATGTCGGCTGCTTGAATCTCTCCGAGGGTCAAGATATGAGGATGAGCAAGAGCGAGCGAACTGGAGAGTGGGTTAAACGCTCAGATAGTTAGATGACAATCACAATGCAAGCTGCCACACAGTGACCACCAAATCCCTCACTTTAAATCTAATAGTTAATAAATGACATTGATAAGAATGGGTTTTCATATCACACTTTGATTTATCGATTGATCTTTATGAATATGGTAGGAAAATGGGTCAGCTTGAGTGTAACAGCACTCAGGCTCCTGCAGAAATATAAAACAATCTTACACCGTGTGTTTCAAAGCCATTCATTTTGCCTTCATCTCCAACCATGTCTAGATTATAAACTGTCTTGTGTGCATCAATCCCAAAGACCCATTTTCTATGAAATCAGTGAGATGGTGACAGGAACACGGGTGGGACCTTGGAAAAAGGGAGGTGCTCTTATTATAGGAAATTTCCTCAGTTATACTTAAAGGCGTGTCGTCTAGAAATTCCAGAATTTTGGTCTATTTGCTCAACCCTTCATGGAAATTCAATTTTTGTGACTGAAAAGTTAATGTTTAGAAGAGTGCATTCTCTGTGCAATACTTACTGTTCAGAAATCGTCTGCTCAGTTTTGCAGGACGTCCTATTCTAATAAAACAAAACGCAGACATTTTTTGATGCATCTCTCCCAAATTACAGACCCCGTTTTAATTTGATGGCGAGAAAAGACAGTCTAACATTTCCGTCTTTCATCTTTAATAGTTTCTCTTTTGATATAACCATTTTCAAATACGGCAATGATATAAAAATGAAATAAAAATGGTTAAACAGGCCTTTTCTTTTACGAGATGATGCTAAAATGAACAGCAATCTTTATTATATTCAAACTATGGACCATCATGTTTTTTTTTTAAAAACAGCAGAGCAGCAAAAAAGAAAGTTGAATAAAAGTTTTCTTAATTTTTGACTAAGAATTTAGTGTAAAAGTATTCTACATGTATAATTTTAAAATTTGCGCAATTCAACTATTTATCATTCGGAAATTGTCATAAGTTGCAATTTGAAGATTTTTTTTTTTTTTTTTTTAATGTGTGCTTCAATATGGG
>VUQR01010446.1:0-16437 GCA_015108515.1 Hemichromis elongatus | reverse complement strand
GACAAGAGAATAGAATAGAATAGAATAGCAATATCCTTTATTGTCTCTCACTGGGGAAATTCACAGACAAGCTCAGCTCAGTGCCAGATGAGATTAAAGCGAATTGGTTGAGATAAAGTTTATAGGTTTATTCCACGAATTTAGAGTTTCACTGCAGCGGCACATGAGCACATCAGCATTATGATAAGCTACAAAATCCTGCACAACAAACAAACGATAACATTTACAACAGTGCAATGTACACAAACATTTATAAATAATCGTGTGTCTGAGTTTATAGATAAATAAAGTAAAATATTAGAAGAACAGTCACATAAAAGTGGAAACCGAATTCAGTGATTTAATGAGTATACATGGAAAAGTACTTGGGCTACTTTTCTGTTGTTCAGAACATACAACATTAAGTGCACACTAGAATGAACTTTCAGTGCACTGTAGTGCACCATCAAACCTTACCTAAAATATAAACATGTGAGCATATAAAAAATGCCTACATGTAATATTAAAAAAATGCAGGATCTTAGAAATTAATATAAATATTGGCTCTTGTTTCTGTTGCTTGATTATTATAAAAACCAGTGCATTCGTACACGAGAAGCCTACGAGCACCACGGCGGCTGTTGCTGCTGTCCTGCGGTTTTATCACAACATTCTATCTGCAGATAGACTAACTAAGTACATACAAAGCACTATATACTGGCCCCCGAAATGAAGCCACCATTAAGGAAGAATTAGCCTTTAATTGCACTTAATTACAGTAGCCTGCTTGCTTAATTGCACTTTCATCCATTGCTTAATCTTACGGTATCTATGACATCCGCACTTTTTGAGGTTGCAAAACACACGCCTGTCTGTTATTACCTGTGATTATAGCGCCATCTGCTGTCAACACGGCCGCACCGACGGGGAAGCGGCTGTATGGACAGTAAGCCATGTCCCGAGCCTGCAGGCACTTTGAAACGAGCTCCTTCACTTGATCTGCGCATGACAGACAACAAACCTGTGTGACTACACAGAAGACCCCCGAGGCTGCTGGGACTCCGTGGGGGGGGTTCAGAGGGTGCACTTGCCTGTCATTGTAGCTGAAGAAGCTCTTGGATGATGTCACCTTAATTAGCTATGCTGTCACGTGACAAAGAATTAAACGGTAGCAATGTTAATACAAATTTTAATTCAAGTCTTCCGGCGGCTGCTGGAGGGTCGCGAGGCGGGGAGGCTTTGTGACAGCTGCACGCGCACTGTTTACCCTTCACGTTATTGGCTGGCTGGGGTGCAGCGTCATCGACCAGACTGGGACGGTTATAGCCACAGCTGGAGGGGACCTGACTTTTTTGGCAAGTTTCTTGCGAGAAAAATGGGATAAGAATCACTTTCAATTTTACACAGCAAACGTTAAAAACACTCAGAGGCTCTACATCACCAGAAAGTGCGTTAGGCAGAGCGGGGCATGTTTACTAGTTTTAGTGCTAGGGCACATTTTAGGCCTGCAGACTGAACAGATGGAAGAACGGGCAAGGATTTGTTTCCTCTATTGTTTACCCGTGTTTTCTACATACTTAGAAATGAAGTCATCCAGAACTTTCCTAAACAAACCCCATGAGAGGATTAAACCATCACAATGATTTGAACAAGCATCATCGTCTCTGCATCCAAAGCCGGGTCCAGCTCTCTGTGCCAGAGGCTTTCATTGTAGCGCAGAGCTGTTCAGTGAACCACACCAGTTCACTGGCTCACACGTTTGTTTATTACAAAAAAACCCCAAAAAACCCCTTCCCACTATCGCTCACAGAGGAGCATTTGACTGTTGGGGCGTTTTCTGTTTTCTCTGCTTTATTGTAAGTCCTGGCTTACAATATAAAGCGCCTTAAGGCAACTGTTGCTGTAATTTGGTGCTAAATTGAAAATTGAATTGAAATTGAATAGATTGCTTTTAGTGAACAAGTATTTGCTCATTTTGAATGAGACACATTTCCTGTAAAATGGGATGAACTCAAAATTATTTATTCCCACTTTAAGTAATTGTATTACATGTAAAAAAAATGTCCCTGTAAGTTTGTTACATAAGTACAATGGAAAGATTTAAATGAAATTGAAATTGACTTTGACTACTGGTATACAGTCAATTCACACCAAGCACATTTCATTAATGATTAGTTATTTAAAAATAAATCAACCTTTGTTTACGAGGGCAAAGAGTCTTTTTATAGCGACACGTTTATCACTGTGTGGTGAATCGCCTTCATGCAGCACAGTGCATAGAGGCGATTCAGTGCTTTCTTGAGTGATAGATATTATAAATGTGTCAGCAGGTCCAGGCCTCCTCTGTCACACTTGCAGCATTTTGAAATTCACCACATGTTTTCAGTGGGTGGCGGGTCTGAGGGGGATTCAGGGCTACACCAGACTGGTGTAATACTTGCAGAATGTGCATTGGCATCATCCTTCCCTAAGAACCCTCCAGGTACCATCACAAATGATGGAGTTTGACCTGAGTCCTGATAACAAGGTACGCTGATTTCCTCTCAAAATAAATGTACATTTTACTTGAATAGACCACCATTTATGCATCTTTTTCACGTGTTCTTTCTCTGGTGTGGATTTAACTTGCACAACTTTCATAGTTGTGAGTCCATGCAGTCATTTCTATTACACATTCACATTTTGTCTTCTCTTTTTTTTAATGATGTCCAAACTCTGGGCCCAAAGAATCTGGACATTTAGGGCTCTTTCTGAGTGACGGATCGAGTGATTGATTCATCAGGAGCCTGGAAGAAATTTGCTATCAGCACACCCACCAATCGTGGGTGGACTGATATGAGCAGATGGTGGAATGCGCTTTTATGGCACTGTCGTTTGTTATATTGACAGATGCTATAAATGTGGTCAATGTAAACTGATTAAACCCTTCTACAGCTTAAAAAAGGTAAAAAAAAAAGAGCAGAAATTAAAGTAAAACAGGTTAGCGAACAATGATGATTTGTGTTGGATGAAAGTTGTGTTTCAAGTGTTGAGCTGTTTGGTTTAAATCTTTACTGCATTGCTTAAAAGTGTTGCAAAAATCTTTACAAAGATGATGTAGGTAACTAATCAACTCGAGTCCTGACTTTTCATAAGGGTTTTAAGTGTGGTTCACATGACGTTCTGAGCTGTGTGAAATCATAATGATGGTGATCTGCCTCGTCACGGCTGAATGCACTGATCTCTCAGAGAGATCGCGGCAAAATCCCAAGAGAACAATCATCCACGATATTCATGTTACTAGATTGGACTCAATATCAGATTTAGACCCCTCACATGGACTTTTCTCCCTCCTCCCATCTGGCAGACGCTATGGCGGCATTGGGGCCTGATCCTCCAGACTCCTGAACTCACTACCGGCTCCCCCACTCACCCCCACCACACACACCCACACAGACCACTAACTGACTCTATTGCACTCCACATACCACTCGCTTTGTAAATATAGATGCTGCTGTATGGACAATCCTACTCTCAGGAATCCTGCTCATGCTGGTCACTTTACTTCACTCAATCACTTTAAATCACTCATATTGTAAACTGTAAAGCTGCTATGTTCATCTAATCGTGATTATAAATTGTAAATTTTAGAATGTTATTGTCCCTTTTACCTCAAAGTACCCCAGCCTGAAAGTCTATATTTATTCTTATTCTTCCTCTTACTATATTTATTGTTGTTCTTTTGCACTGAATGGAACTCATCATCTCGTCTCTCTATATACTGTACTGAAGCAGAAATAACAATAAGTTTGCTTTGACTTTGACTTTGAGATATTAGATTTGATAGATAAAGCAAAACACCCAGTACTCCGCCGGTGTCATTAAGCTTGGTAGACACACTCTCATCAGGATGCGCTGTAAGCCAAGCCCATTTCTATTTGCAGGAATAATACCAGATCTTAAGCAGGTATCAAAGGGCATTTAAGAGAATGATAAAACCCTCTAAACAAACACAATTACACACATACCCCACCGCCCCACCCCCCTCCTTTCCTTGTAGTCTATCAGCATTTAACTTTTTTTCCCACATTGCAAATATAAGACTTTTCATCTTTATCTCAGACACGTGAGGAGACACCCAGCTCTGAAATTAGAGATCAGTGGCACCCACGCCAACATCTGGCCTTTGTTCCCTCTGTGTTCCCGGCTGTAACGATCACTGCTTGTATTTGAGTTTCGTGGCGTGAGCTGCCACAGGTGATCTCCTCGCTCTCGCTCTCTTTCGCTCTCTCTCTCTCCCTCACTCTCTCGTTTACCTCCTCTTTTTGGTTTCCTGAATTTTTCACTGACTTCCTCTTAAGAGGAGATTTAGATCCACAGAGCAGCCAAGTGAGAGAAAAAACGAAGTTTAAGCCATGTGTTGTACAGGAAAGTGCGCCCGCCTGGTGGGCCTGATCCTGCTGCCTTCAGCCTTCATCTGCATCATCTCCAACCTGCTGCTTTTCTTCCCCGACGGGAAGCAACTGGACACCACTGAGATCTCCACCGAGGTCTGGCTCATGGGGGGGCTCCTCGGAGGAGGCCTGATTGTGAGTAAACCAGCTCCACACAGAGAGTCTGGTAAAATGCTTTATTGCTCATTTTTATTGTTTTTTTTTTCAGCCATTACGTTGCCTAGTGTAAACTAGTAAAGTTAAACTGCTTGATTTATTGAGTTTTATTGAGAATTACTACTGTATGGTAATTTTTTACATTAGAATAGATTGTTATAGAGCATTTTTATTAATAGTACACGCCTCTTTGTCTCTATCGCCTTATTATTAAATTCTAGCTCAGCTTATGTGTACATAGAACATGCTTCAGATCCCAAAATAATGAAATGTTGTCGCTTTTACATTCGTTTACCAGCTTTCATTACTTTAGCTTCTGTCCTGAGAAAGAAGCCAAAGTAGTTTTTATTTTATTACACTTCACTTATTAAAAGGAGACTATCCTGATATTGTATGAGCTATCACTATCAATAAATAATTCATAAATTATTCATCAACTTTTAATTCTCTGAGAGAGGAGGTTTTTGTACTTCAGTATAACACTTCAGTTCGGACCAGGAAGTTTGATCCTTTCGTCTAACTTTGGGATGTCGCTGCCCGCTGGGTAAACCTTGATGCAGGATTTACAAATATTTGGTTTGAATGATAAGCGAACACACACACAATTGTGCCCATGAACACACACAAACATGCACGTAACCTGCGGCTGGACCCAAAGAAATAGTAAGAAAAAATGTTTTTGAGAGGATTTATCAGCATCAAAGACTTTTTTTTTTTTATAGCAGAGGTAATGTTTCATGTCTCCACCTATCAGATGCTGTGTCCGAGCTGTTCAGCTATCAGGGCCGGGGGCAAGGGTTGCTGTGGGAAAGGTTGCTGTGGCAACCGCTGCCGGGTGAGTTAAATCATTTGAAAGTTTTATTGCATTTACATTTTATACAATACTGTTGTGTGTGTGGGACAGCACTGATAATGGTGTGTAATAAAAGGTATATAAAAGTCCAAAGGACAAACTTTAGTGCGCGATCATGTTCTTAGATTATCACAATTAATGTACCCAGATGCTCTGTTTGCAGTGCGCCTGACAAAGACGATCATTAGTACTCCAAACTATAAGTATTTAAAGTTTTGCTGAAGATGTTTTGCAGAAGTACAGCTCGATATCTGAATTTCAAATCATCACTTCTCTTTGATTATTAGGAACTGCATCGCTAATTACAGAAGTGAGGAGCCATTAAGTCTGAATGACCGGACAGTATTTTTTTTTTATAATATGCGGCGCTTCGACTTTCAGTATCTTAGGTCATTGTTGCAGTTATAGAAAGAAAACACTAAATAAAGAAATTCCCTTTTTCATTAAAAGACTGTTAACTTTGGAGGTAGTATCTCCCTCTGGGTTAGTGCACTGAAACCATAAATGGCTAACTTTGAGTAAGCATAGGCACAAAGCCACTGTGTGCATGTGCCTTCCATGTGACGTCCACAGTCATTAACACATCACATATGTACATTTTGCAATTCCTTTTTATTTTGGGTAGATAACCTTACAGTAATATCAGCAACAGTACACAAAGGGTTTAGTAAATTCATTAGATTACCTGTCATAAAAACAAGACAACACAAATGTTTATTTTTAACACAAAAAACTTAAAGCTTGAAATTATATTTTTATTTGTTACTCAAATACAGATTTGATTTTTTTTATTAGAAAATAACCAATTTTTGTGTAAAACTGACTATTTAAATGATTTGAAACATGAAGCTGTCCCAGAAAAAAAACATAGTATTGAACATAAGTCATATAAGAATTAAAGTATTTTCTTTTCTAAATTTTGCTCATATTACATGAACGCTCATGCATGAAAGAAATGATGAATGAGAGGAAAGAGATCACCTAAAAAAATCTCTCTAGAGAACAAACAAACGTATACAATTACAATATTTCATAATCTGTTGCATAAGTGAAAAAAAAACAAACCTTAAATGTTCTCATCTTTCTTTCAGATGTTGAGCTCGGTCTTGTCCTCCGCCATCGGCGTTCTTGGAGGGATTTACTGCACCAGTGTCGCCTCAGCTGGGTTGGCCGTTGGACCCAAGTGCCAGGTGGAAAACGGCGAATGGGAGTACCCCTTTAAAGACACGGGCACGTGAGTGTTCCCATCTTTATATTTTTAAATATACTTTTCTATAAGCACTGAAACAGCAGATTAAGCCAGTAATTATAGTCTTGACTGATAACCTGGAGACAGATAAAATATGTACATTTCCATTTGCAGTTACTCTTCTTTTCTCTTCAGTTATATTTAACCCCTTTTACTTTCTTTGAGAAGCACCAAAATATATAAATCTATATGGTTTTTCTTCCTTTGACACCCCCGTCTGTCACACCAACCCTCTAACATGTCCTCCTTTACTACATCCATGAACCTCCTCTTCCTCTTTTCCTCCTGCCTGATGGCTCCATCTTTCGCTTCCTTTCTCCAATATATCCACTATCCCTCCAGTGTACAGCTGAGCCTCCTGTCTTTATCACTGCCACCTTCTCCAAAATCATGCATCACAGCAGACATCTCCTTCCCTTTCACCCGTGCTGCTATCCTGCATTACTCTTAAAGTCCAGTAGGTGGCACAGTGAACCAGTATGTTCCATCACGTGTCTTAAGCTTGGGTTTGGAAACCGATGATGGGACCATTCAGCCACTTATTCTCATCACCTGTTTCTTGACCTTTGAAAATGGTTGCAGTATTTATCGATAGATGGAATTAAAACAATTACATAACCATCCACCCAAAGTGATCGTCACCGCAGAGTCATTTTACAAGCAGGTGATAAAGGCCCACTATGTGATTGGGACAACTGTTAATAAATATGAGCTTGCTGTTAATATTCAGGCTTGTCTGTGATGACAGCAGTTTAAAGGGCAAACCAAGAAAAACAAAACAAGTCTGATTACACAATACATGGTGGGATATTAACATGTGACCTGATCTTATCCTTCCTCCAGAAAACTTTAAGGTCCTCTTTTTCGTTTCTGTTCTGTCCACTGTCGATTTTTAGCACAAACCATTTTAGTATTTCATATCTCTAACGGTGCTGAAAGGATGATGTGAAAAACAAGAAGTGATTCTTTTAGATCACAAGACACGCTCTATATCTGCTGCGAGGAAAGAGGCTGGAAAGGAAGCCTTTGTGTTTGCTGTCTTTGTCACTACGAATAGGCTGCGATAAGATATCGAATTGAGGAAACTAATTTTTCAGAGTCTGGATTGCAAAAAGGGGAAATGATTCATTTCAAATACTGTACTTACTTACTTTTGGTTTACTTCGTTGTTTTGTAATGTATTCTGTACTCATTGTGAGACTCAGTTTTGGGGTGGGAAAGGAAAGCTTTAACCTTCAACAGCCTTTAAATAAAGTGTGAAGACGTCATATTCAAATATTTACTGCCTGCAGAGTTTCCTGCAGTGATAGTGTTTAACCTGAAAAGTAATTTCAAGAGAAAATACTGCAGATGGATCTTGATCAATGAACAACTTTAAGCCCTAATATAAATTCGCCCCATGAGCAGCTGTCACAAAGAGAGAAATCAGGGAAATAACTTTACGTTTGCATGTTTAAACTATTCAAGCTGGACATTGTGACTCTTTCTCTCTTTACTGAACAGCTGTTTGCTGCTGTTCTTGGTGTTCTGTGTTGGCTTTTTTTTTTTTAACCTTGCTGTTGAGCCTGTAACAAAATGTAGTCTTGTGAAAAACCTAAGCTTAAAGCCTCTTCCCGTTCCTCTTATCAGTTGCAAAACTGCATCTGAACGAGCTACAAGGCATCTGGAACAATGTCCTTCAGCGAGATGAGGCCAAAATTAAAATGTCTGGACATGCACGGTGTTACATTTGGTAATAACCAAACATATAAACACAAACACCTCATACCAGCTGTCGGCACGGCGGTGGCGGGGTGATGGTTTTGGCTTGTTTTGCAGTCACTGAACCTGGGCAGCTTACATTTGTTGATCCAACCACAAACTCCTCTGTATACCAAACTATTTTAGAGTCATCTGTCTGACACATAAATCTTGATAGAAAGTGAGTTGTGCAACAGGACAGTGATCCTAAGCAGTTCTTAAACACAACGGCTGAAAAAGAAAAGGTTTTAGGTGCAACATTTGACCAAAGTCCACACCTCAGCCTTACTGAAATGCTCTGGCAGAACCTAAAGAGAGCTGTGCATAAACAAGTACGATGCAACCCTCAATGCTGACGCAACACTGTAAAGAACAGCGGGCCAAAATCTTCCCACAACAATGTAAGAGACTGATAAAGTCATTCACGGAAAAAAAAAGACTTCTTACTAGTTCCTCCTTATGGATGCTAAAGGTGGTCCTATTGAGTCGAGTTATTTTTTTCCGCATGATTACAACAATAATAACATAATAATGTTATAAAATAATGCATTATATCTTATGTAATATTTGAATTTTCAAACAAAAAAGATGTAACATTTTTACTCGTGAGATTTTGAGATGCAGCAAAAACTTGTTTTTTCTCAACATGTTTCCAGTCTTTGTGTAGATTTAAGGGGACGTGAGACCTGGATTGAACACGTATCAGCAAGAAAGAAAATATAAAATATTTATCAGAAATATTCCTTTAATATTTACCTAAATAAGTAAGGTTGAAAAGTTACTGTCCTTTTTCACTGCAAATCGCTTTCGTTCTCCACCTCTCACTTTTTTCTCCTTGCCTTCCACCTTCACAGCTGTTTCTTCACTTCCCAATCCTCATCCTTATCCATATTTTAATTAATCCTGTTAGTATGAGCCTGCTGCTCACTGCTGCTCCTCTCCTTCACAGGGGCAATGGGAGCTACCTTGTAAACCAGGATATGTGGACTACGTGTGTGCACCCTAAAAACATAGTGCTGTGGAACATCGTTCTGTTCTCCATCCTGCTGGCCATGGGCGTGCTGCAGATCGTGCTCTGCGGCATCCAGGCGATCAACGGCTGTTTGGGATGCCTCTGCGGAGACTGCCGGGACAGCAAAGACGTAAGTGAAACTTCTGCCTGAGCTGGGCGAGGGTGGATGAATTCTTTCTAATCGCTTCAGTGTGTTTGTGAGTCTCAGAGGTCAGACGCCTGAGACAGTGAAATTATAAACAGCATATTTAAACATGAGAGTCGTGGTGACGGCTCACTAATGTGCTGTAGCTTGTTTGGTTGCTGGAACTTAGTCAGCTCTTCTCAGCAACTCCATTTAGGGCCTTTGGCTATTTTGTACTTACAGACTGAATTTCTTTAGAACTGTTGGATTGCGCTTCATGATTTCCACCCAGCCCGTCGGTGATGACAAAAACACGTTTTGTAGTTTGGATCCTGTGTTGATAAATGAAGTGAGGAGTTCGGCTGTTTGGGTGATGTTTCTGCACAGGAAAATGACTCCCGGTGGAGACGGAAACAGCTCTAATTTAAAGGAATTTTTAAACATTTGGGGAAATATGTCTAAATAAGCATATTTTTTCCAAAGTGTGAAACTTTTCTTTTAAGATATTTCTTCGGTGCAATAAGTGCACGCAACATAAAAATCCAAACTTGCACAAAGAAATCTAAAAACACCAAACCCAACAGTAAAGGGTTAGTTTAAACAAAAACTTTTGAGGTCATAAAAATATTCCCATGTCTCAGATATTTCAGATAATATTTTCCAACACCTTCCTCTTATTTGCAGCTTCTAAAACATTTACTCAAAAAATACATGATGTAAAAGCGGTGAAAGATTTCTTTCCATGAAGGTGCAATAAGTGAACCAGAAGCTTGACGGGACACGCGGTAAAGGTCAAAATTCATAAACACCAACATGAACTGTGGAAAAGTGACAGGACAAAGCCACACGCTAAAGATTAAGCTCACACTTAGCGCACGGTTAAACATCTACTGAGGTCATGCGTTTTTCTATTTATCTTTAGACATTTTATCCAAAGTATGTAGCAACGGGCTTCGGTGGAAACTTGTTCAGAACGTCCACATTCACATGTGAACGGTATCATCAGATGTCTACATATTAACACGGTTCTCCAGTTTATTAACACCCCTGTTAGTCATCTGAGAGCAATATGTGAACTGAACATGTGACGTTTGTCCTGTTGCAGGATGAAAGTGGACTGTAAGCGTGAAGAAGACAAACCTGCTGTGACCGGCCTCCAAAAGGGCCCCCTCCACTTTTCTCTATTGGTTGCTGATTCTGTGAAGAAGCTCATCGACTTTGTTTCTTTCTTTTCAGAATGTGTCAGAACTGAACTCCATTATTTTGTGCATTTGCTTCTTATTTGTATTGCCCAACTTAATTCACTTAACTGGAATAATTTATGAAATAAGTAGTAATTCCTGTGCTGAGGAATCCACACAGGACGGATATGAATAAATTGTAAATAACCTTTTTATTTGGGCTTACACTGTACACCAGGTAAATGTGACAAATGTGATCAAAGCTTTAAAAAAAAATAAAGACAGCATATTTTTAAATTACGTTAGATTTGCTCTTCATTATGCAGCAGCGCTCAACACTTCGACTACAGGAGTGCTGCCTCATTATCAGTAAATGATTGTTTCAGAAAGGTGTCTGTACTTTAAAACCACGCTGTCGCTATTACAAAGACTTTCAGACTTTTCATCTAACAGCAACTTGTGCACGAGCAGAGATCTGCACAATGTGGATATTATGTGTAGTGCAATTTGAACTATAATGATGGTACCCTGCTATGATTATAACTCACACCCAGTTTATGAGCTATTACACAGAACTAACACTAAGCCTTCAGACACACACTGTGTGTGGAGCATCGTTACAGCAGATACAGCTCTCGCAGCAGCATTCACATATATTCCAGGATGCAAACATCTATATACGCACAGTAATATAAAGATATTACCTTGAACGTGCTGGTTGTGAATTCTCTGCCTGAGATGATCATATCATCCATCATCTACGGCAGGGGTGCTCAATCCCAGTCCTCAAGAGCTAACGTCCTGCAGCTTTTAGATGCATCTTTTTTCCGACACAACTCAATCCAATGAATGGCTTGTTTTCAGGCCTTTGCCAAACTTGATGGCATGCTGAAGAGGTAATTAAACCATTTGATTCAGCTGTGTTGGAGCAGGGATGCATCTAAAAGCTGCAGGACGGTAGCTCTTGAGGACTGGGATTGAGCACCCCTGATCTACGGCATCATGCGGATCCAAATGAAGAATAAAAGGTGATCGACCACGGCAGCAGCACATCACAGATCCACTTTAACCTGTTACTCACCATCCGACTCCAGCTCTGTGTCCATCACTGTGTGTTTGTGTGTCAGTGGAAGTGTTGCTGTACCTGCATGTCCGACACCACATGTTGTTATTGGTCAGCAGCCTTTACCCGTACCTGCGGTCTCTACTGTATCCTCTGCACGTTTGTTACTACAAGATAACAAAAATCATCGAGTTGTCAGAATAATGGTCAAAGGAAATGTATTTACGCCACATGGTTTTTTTTTTAAATCTCTTTGGTCTTTAAAAAAAACTACTTAAATGTGTTAAACGTGCTTATCTTTTTTCCCCTCCAGAGATAAACTCACTGATATTTGCTGCAGAGGATAGTTATTTTATAAAATTGGGGATTATCAGTTATGTGGCACCCTTCTCACCCAGTGGCATCTCCCTCACTTTGCAGGGCTGAGCTGTGACTTTTAACCCAGGAGTGTCGAACATAAGAATCGGTCTGTCAAAGACTCAAATCTGGCCCAAACGATAACTTTGAAAAATGTGAACGAAGCATAAATTTTAACTGTATTTTCACAGTTCAGCATTTGTACCTTCCCCCGATGGCCATTCATACCTCACCAAAATAAAATTAAAAGATAAAAATTTATAAGAAAGTTCCTGTTTTTGTCTACTATAGATCTTTATGATTTTTACAGTGAGTTCACCATAAAAAAACAAAAAGAAGAAATGCTGTTGACTAACAGTTAATTTCAGGACACTGTGAGTTCTGAGCTAATAGAAGTTTGACTATAATTTTACACATTTATTTCTTAGAGTTTAAGCCCAAAGCAACATTTCTTTGTCACGCGCTTCATTTTCTTAAATTAAAATATTTCAGGGATTAAATCTTTACACTGACTGTACGTGGCCTATAATATAAATCCTGTATCCTGTAGCCGATTTTACCCCAATATTAACCCCTACTATGTGTTACAGACTTCTTTCTTTCTCTCCAAAAAGGGAGGCACGTCCTCACAATGTGACTGTGCAGTAAACACACACACAGAGCTGTAACAGAAGTCTCTGCACTGTGTCACCAGTTAACTCCGATTATCCAAAAGAACTTGAACACATCAGTGTTAGCAACTCTGTAAATTACTCATCTCATCCTGTTTCTGTGTAGTCAGACAGTCAGCTGTAACGAGATTATTTTGATTAGACACAAGGCCAAAGGTCAGAACGCCCCCTGTGGACACCGGGAACACTGCAGGCGTACACAGTCTGCAGAAGGAGTGCCTGTTAGTGTAGGTGCAGGTTAAGCTCGTAATCTTTTGCTGCCTGGAGCAGCTTCGTGGTAATTGTTACCTAACTTTCAAGGTAAAAGCCTGTTGTGAGACTGCACCCAGGTAAATATAGACACGCTCTCTTAGGACATGCCAAATAACACAAAGCTGTATCTTTAAGGTAGGCTGAGCCCCTTTGGCAGCAGAGATAAATGAATTTAAACTGCTTCAGTGGCCTGATTTCCTCTTTAATGATGTCTCTTTTCTTAGTTCCATCTCTGGGGAGATTTAGGTTCATGTGTGGCACAGATTGAATCATGACTCTGCTCCTTTGTTGCAAAACTCAAGCACAAAATTATTCTCAACATGTTTTTGTTTTCACAAACCTAAAGGACACGGAGGAAGAGTTACACTGATCTGGCCAACACTGTGAGCCAAATCTTAGCCAACACACTGTCCGGTGCTGTTCTGTTCTCTTGCATAATGTCAGTGAACAAAGTGTGACCGATTTTGGGATAAAAGAATGAGGGGAAGGGGCCCCTGCTCACTGCCAGTTTTCATGCAAATGGGAGCCCCAGTGAAAGAATCCAGAGAGGCAAAAACAAGATCCATTTAATGGTGTGGCGTACGTGCACACATCTCTGAGAGGGAAAAGAAGCAGGCTGGTCATTCGAGCATAAAATTCTTTTGTTTTGTTCACCTCAGTTGGAGGCAGTAGGGAAACGGGACATCGAAGCAGATCTGAACATTCCCAGAAACATTCGATTAACCTGCTGTTTGTGCAGCTGTGTTCTCTTCTCTGCAGCTTCTCCCGCTTGTTTCTCGGCGGAGAGCTCTTCAACACACCCACACACCGTGGCCTGATCTGAAAGAAGCAGTCATCCTGCAGCCACTGGCCAAACACAAATTTCAGCTCAGACCTGATAACTCAGCGCTGTCCACCACCCAGTCATTATGGCAGCAACTAATAGCAAAAGCAGAGCCACAAAGCAGACAGCGAGGCACATTCAGCGGCTCGCTCAGCATCTCCTAAATCAACAGATCTTAAAATCCAAATTTGAACTGTTTATTGATCGGAACAAACTCACCTCGTCAAGAAGAATCACATTAAAAACTCACTCGTTAGGTTTCCAGACACAAAGTCTGAGTCATGTTGGTTTCAAAGTGTCTGCAGATGCTGACACCTGTGGTAGGGGGAAGTGTGTTATTATGAGATGTGATAATGTGCATTAGCAACAAGACACAGTGTCACTTTGCCTGTTTGCACCATCGCTTCAAGGCACACCTCACAGTCTGTGCTCCACTCCGCACGGAGGAGCTGTGATGTTAACACTCATGCATCTCTAATCACTAAACATATCCTATAATACTTTTGCTCTGTGAATATATACATATGCTGTATACAGTGAAGTTCAAACGTGTTGAGTCGCCCCTTCATGTCTTCATATTTTGCTTCCGAGGAATTTCTTGGAATTCTTAAAGTGCTCTTGAGCAATACAGCTCCAAGTTTCTAAAGGACTGTCAGAGTTTGTCTTTGGCTACTTTTTCACTCATTTTCAGTCAAGTCCTTGTACCGGACCATTTTCAGAAAAATGTTTCTTTGTTTGTTTGTATAAACCACTTAACACTGACCTTCTTTGAGTCACTCAGGCATACAAAAAAGCACTTAACTTATGTGTATACACGTAACAGAAAGTTTAGCAAAGAACTAATTTTGAACCTTAGGTACAAAAACAAATCATTTGTTTTCATTTCTTTAGTTGAATGACGAAAAACACCAAAGATAGACAGACAGACATAAAGTAGAAGTTTCTTCACCAACGAGGTGAGTATTGGCACATCTCTGCACGGTGTTCAGTGTAACCCTAAAAAGGAAGGAAGTGGAGGACAAACGAAGTGGTGGGCCTCAAAATGCTCTGCAGCAGATAAACAGCATCTGCAAGTCTTAAAAATCAGGAACATTTGAATGTCCTTAAAGAAACCTGGAGAACTAGTCCTGAAGATTACTTAAAGAAATGACACGAATGAATTTAGACTGTGTTGAAAACTAAAGGTGATCAGACCAAACATTGACTTTCAAACTCATTAGAATTGTGCAAACTCAGTTTTTGACTCATTTACTGTGTTTCCAAGTCTGTTTGCTCATGTTTCAATAAATCACTGCAGCTATTTCTCGTTTTCCTAACAAAATATAACGTAAAACGTGGCTCGATACTTTTGCACAGTACTTTATATCAAACACAGAGCGGATAGTGAGATATTTTAATGCTATTGCATGCTATGATAACACTGATTGCGGGATTTCTTCATCAATGTCGGGACAGTGGTAAATCATTACTGACCTGTTCGATGAAGTGAAGTGTTTGCAATTCATTTAGGTAATGAAACATGTCAGCTGATAAATAATCAGGGTGAAAAACCCATCAAATCATTTTAGCTGCCGTTCATCCCCTTTGGTGCAGTTTAGTCTCATCACATCTATTATAAATGCGCCACAGAATTAATTAACAATCGTGATTCCAAAAAGTTGGTTCTGTTCATCTGGACGTGTTGTTTTCAGCCTTCCTTCCAGACTGACGAAACGTTTCGGGCATTTCACTGCCTGGATGACTGAGCATGGATCACGACATAACAACTGTGATCTGTGTCGAATCTAACCCATGAGAGCCCAGACCCATTTTTACTGTCAGGAAAACTATGGGAGAGTCAATGTTGAAACTTTAACAGGAACTTTCCTCAATGTGTAAAGGGGCGTGGGTTCTTATGGGCTAAAGTACAAAATCAAAACAAACCAGTTGAATAGGAAAAAGGAAAGTTCCAAGAATATGTTCGGTGCAGTAAGTGTTAGCTGACTTTTAACGTGTTTTGTTTTTATGGCAAAGTGGGAATAAAGCAATTTCCTTATCTAGAACATACAGCCCTGGGAGGAACCTCTCTATCTGTCCTGCAAGTTCCCATCTAGCCCCCAGTTTATTTTAATCTGAGCTTTGTTTTTTCTATCTTCCTTTCCTTTTGTAATAATATTGAACAGGGAATCGTCAGCTTTTCTGACCCTTTAAACCTATTTAATGTCAAAGTGTGCGCATGGTGCTCTTTGCCCTGTGATGGGCTCTTTACTGCAGGAGAATTATCTACTCATTTGCATGCTGTGCAGGAAATGCCTTCTTTACGACGTCAATGAGGTCACTACGTGCAATATGTGTACGTCTTGTTTACGTAGAAACAACAGCAGGAGATAAATAACCCAATGTACAGAGGACAGAGTGGACAGGCGTATAGGGGGAGGGTGGGGGGCAAGAACCAGCCGCGAGCGACCTCAGCCAGTCAGCACCGGCTCCACAGACACACAGACCAAAATACTAGAAAATTAAACTGTGGGTGTGTGTGAGTCTGAGGGAGGGGACAACAAGAGG